>JARHVA010002079.1:2225000-2467500 GCA_037957365.1 Torreya grandis
TTGATTTGAATAAAATTGTAGTGGTGCCTTGATGTTGTTCTCTGTAGTGCATACTGTCGATTGTACTCTAGAGACTGGCTCTTTATTCTTAACCAATTGCTTTTCTAGTTGTGGTCTCCTATCTTGTTTAGGATATGGTGGATGTTGTATGTTAGGAACTGTAGATACTACTATGAAATCTAGAGTAATCTGATCAAGTGAATCTACCTCAATCAATCCTAATTTATTTTTCAAAGATAGAACTGTATATCATAAGTGCCTAAAAGAAGACTCTATCTAATATAGTATATTCTCAAAGAGAAGTTGACAAAGCCCATTAATAAAGATATGTTGAATCTCTAGATTTTTTGATTTGTATATCAATCTTAGCATGTGATTCTTGAATCGTAAGATATAATCACTAACTGGCTTTGAATTATTATGATGCAAAGTTGCAAGTTTCTCATATGTAACATGAGGACCCATGTTTGATATGTAATGTCTGGGAAATGCCTCCTCTAATTCATCATATGTGTGAAAGGATCCAATGGGGAGTAAATGAAAGAACCAATTCTATGCTTCCTCCACTAATGTCTACTAGAATAACTTGAGTCGCATGAGATGGCAAAGTCTTTTGAACCGCTTGAAGGTGTACGAATGGATCTCCAGTTCCATCAAAGTAAGAAAATGATTGTATTGAGAAATGCTCAGGCAATGAAGCTTTTATGAATGTCTTTAGAATTGGGTTACCATGTAGATCATTGGCATCCATCCAAGACTTATAAGCTTTGTTTTCCAAGGTAAGGAGATGTACTTGGTGTTGTAATTCACCCACTACATGCATCAATGAAATAATCTCCTCTGAAGGGATATTAGTATTTTAAAGTGGTTCATTTAATCTTTGAATTTGAACATTTATTTTAGCTATGGGAATGCTACATTTAACAATTGGATTGTAAAGAGGAGGTGTTCCCAATAGAACCTTTGGAGGAATGGTAACTTGGACCTTACAAGATGGATGTGAACTACCATTCTCTTTAGGTGAAGAGTGAGAACTGGTTTCTACTGTAGTAGGGGGTGGCTTGGGAGATTCATTGGTATATTTGCATTTTAGTGAATCATGTGCTAATTGAGTAGAGGATGTGACATTATTATTATCATGTGCATTATTTGAAATAAAATTATGAATAAAAGCAGGAGCAACATTTTGACATGCATTAGATTTGAGAGAAGGAGAGAGAGAAGAGGTAGAAGCATGAGATGCATTTTCTTCTTTGCTATATGCATAATAGTCATCATTATTCCATGCATTATCACAATCTAAATTTTGTTCATTTGAAATAGTAGAATTTGAAGTATCATTTTGGTATTCACTTTCATTCTCATATTCATTTACATGTTCACTATCATACTCATTGTTACTTCCATCATTGCTAGGGAGAGGTGTAAGAAGAAAATCTAATTCCTTTCTAATATGCAATAATTTACCATTAGAATTTAGAATATCATGTGTATCCATGCTATCCATGGATGAGGTGTATACATTTTATTCATTTGTAGTATGAGAAGTAAGAGTAAGAGAGTTATCATTTGAACATTCTTTGGATAAAGTAGAGTTGAGAGAATCAGATGCATCATTTAAATTATGCTTTGGTAATTCAATTCTATTGCATTTATATTGTTGTATTTTGAACATAGCAGTAGCAAGAGAGAGAGAGAGAGAGAGAGAGAGAGAGAGAGAGAGAGAGAGAGAGAGAGAGAGAGAGAGAGAGAGAGATTAGGTTCACATGGAAGCAAATTATCACATATTAGAGGTTCACTTGAAAGTGCATGACTAATTTGTTCATTTTGTGCATTGTGCATAGGAGAACAAGGTGAGAAGTATTTTTCCCATTTATCAAAAGTATTTTCTTTAGAAGAAGGTATGAAAGAGATTGTCCATAGGAGAATGAGGTGAGAATTATTTTTCCCATTTATCAAAATCATTTTCTTTAGAAGAAGGGATGAAAGAGATAGGTTTGAGAGGAGAAGATTTATCTACTTTTTCTTCACTATCACTTTCATATGCATGATAATATTCCTCATTGCAACAATAGTAATTATCTTCATTGTAAATAAAATCATTTTCCACATTTTTAGCTAATGTGCAATTTTGCAAATTTGTCCACTCATTATCATAATTATGCGAAAAATTAAGAAATTTATCTATGGGATGAGAGGGAAGAAGTGCCTTAGTGGCCATTTTATTTCTTTCACCCCAAAGAATATGAAGAAGTACTATTAATAAAATAAATGCCATAATAACTACTAACATGGTAGTTTTGAAAATACTTGTGACTATCTAAACAATTTGCAAGAATATCAAAATTAATTTCTAACAATTGCAAGGATGAATGTTTTGAAGGTGGAGGACCTAGTTTAGGAATCTAGGGTTTTGAGCTAGAATTCTTGAATTTTTGAAATTAAGACTATAATTTAAATTTTAAATTTAATTTTAACAAGATAATTGCACAAAAATTGATACAAAAATCATAAATTTGGAATTGAATTTTTTGCACAAAATAACTACCAATTTAGAAATTTTGAAAATATTTTTGGCATACTAAATAATTTTTAAAAATTTTGAAATTAATTTCTAAAATTTGTATGGGAGGGAAACTTGGGGTTTGAGGACCTATTTTGGAAATTTAGGGTTTTGAGCTAGGATTTTTGAATTTTTGAAAATTATGGCTATAATTTAAATTCTAAAAATATGTTTGAATAGAATAATTGCACAAAAATTTATACAAAAATCAAAAATTTGTAAAGTAATTTTTGCACAAAATAACTACTAATTTAAAAAATTTGAAAATATTTTTGGCACATTAAACGATTTTCAAACAATTTGAAATTAATTTCTAAAATTTGTAAGGGAGGGAAACTTGGGCTTTGAGGACCTAGTTTGGAAATCTAGGGTTTTAGAAATTTTAAAAATTATGGATATAATTTAAATTCTAAAAATATGTTTGAATAGAATAATTGCATAAAATTTTATACAAAAATAAAAAAATTGAAAAGTAATTTTTGCACAAAATATGAAGGAAAAACCTTAAGGGTACGTAGGATTTTAAATTTGTTCAAAGTAAGTTGCGTTCACCAAATGTTTTATTATTTTTAGGAAGCTAAGGTCTAGTTACTAAACAATAAAGAGGTCTAGAGTATAGGAAAAATTACAATCAAATGTATTAAAATACAAGCTTCCATCAATTTGATCAAATTAGTTTACACAAAGGAGAAAAGTACTTATCTGTAAAAACAAGATGATTCAGATGATTTAGAGTCTAAAAACTTGTACATGGGATTGGGGCACTATCTAAAACCTAGACCTATCTTTCATTCTATGAAAGGACAGGAGCACCAAAAATAAGATACCTTAGTGTCTAGTGTTGTAGTCCTACCCTAGCGTTGTTGTCTTAAAGATCTAAGCTTTCTGAGTTTTATTTGCCAAGTCTATGTGACCCTATCTATGAAATATCGAGGCTTGAAAGTATGTGGAGCTCACTGTAGGTACTTTTTAACATTCAAAACATTGCATTCACCTACACACATAAAAATAAAAAATGCATAAAAAGGCAAGAGGGGAAAAAAATTGGGTTAGGGGAAGAATGATTGCACAATCAAGAACCCTTATTGTTCTGATTACTGCCTACATTAACCCTAAAGCTAGGGTCTCAGACCTAATATAGGTATCCCTTAGGGAACATGCATAATCAAAATGCATGATAGATGCAAGAATAAATTTTTCCTAGGCCCTTCCTTGATCAAGCATGTAAGTCTATGTGTGATGCAAAGAAGTTGAGTTATACTATTGACTGATTTTTATTATATCTAATATGCCAAAATAATAAGTGTTGGATATAAAATGCCTTGTGAATTCCTTTATATAGGAGAATTTTTATTTCAAATTTGGGATTTTTATTTTCATTTGGATGACATGGGAAAACTTAAGAATGAATCAAAGAAAAGGGTTAGGACCCATCTAGCAAAAGAAACTAACTATTAGGGCTCAAATTGACCTTGGACAAGAGTGCTAAAAATTGGACACCCTGGGTTTTAGCACTATGATCTAATCCTAGCACTCTTGTCTTATAGGCTAGGGATCAGGGGGGATGGAAAAATCATAGAAAATATAACATGGCTGAGCTGAAATGACCGTTTGAAAGGTTTGGGATGACTAGGAATAGGTAAAAAGGTGTCTAGGGCATCAACAAGACTGAGATGACTAAAACAAAAGACCTGGCTAAATGTGAACAAATTTCATATTCTCTAATCTAAGTCTCCTATGAAAGGACTATGACAAGACAAGATATGTGTGGTTTCTTGACCAATTTAAGGTGTATACACAAGATTTCAAACATGCAAGAGAGACAATAAAAAAAGGAACTGTTTGAGAGGTTTAAGTGACTGATTGAGCATATACAATTGTTGGAATGGTTATAAGGACTCTTTCATATTCTAATTCAAAAACAATGATTTATGGAGCCCTAATAAAACCCAATAAAATGTCAAAATGCAAACCTACAAACATTCAAAAATGAGAAAGTGCAAGATAGAAAGCACTAAAAAGTGTATATTTTAGGTCTTACTAAGTGAAATATATTAAAATTTGACATTAAGGCGTGTTTTGATGTCCTTGAATTTTTAAAAGTGGTTTTATGTCCATATTATACCTAATGAGAGATTAACTGGCAAAACGCAAGTTTGCACCATGAAGAAAATCAAGGTTTTTGACTAATTTTATCATAAATGAAATTAGAAATGAGTGTTTCAAATATTATCAAAGACATAAAATGATTTTATATGGTGTATAATTCATGTAAAATTCTATATATATGCTTATACAATTAAAACTAGTGCAAAATAGGTTCACATCATTGAAAAACATCTTTAGGTGACCCTGCGAACAACAAGCAAGCACTTTTTAATGAAGAATTTCAAGATTTTTTTAAAATATACAAGTCTGACCCATTAAAACTTATCTAATGAGCATAATAGGAGTGTCTAGTGAGACATATAACTCATTTTAGACCCCCAAATCCAAATCAAGGTTTTTTTAGGCCTAAAAAGCACAAAATGGCATTTTTAGAAGTTGTATGTGGAGTTTGGAGATGAAAATTTGTTTGAAGATCTATGCCACCATGGTGATGATGTTACAATCCTATTTATACTCCTTATCTATTCAAATAGTGTCAATTCATCAAGTTGTAGGTTCTCATTGTGATTTCAACAAGCTTGCCAAAATGGAGAAGATGGATATATCCAAGAAGGATCAATATAGAAAGATGTGATTATTCATCATCAAATGTACTCTCAATAAGGATATTTCTTGAAGATATCAACAATGAAACATGTAACCTACCTCTCTCTCTCTCTCTCTCTCTCTCTCTCTCTCTCTCTCTCTCTCTCTCTCTCTCTCTCTCTCTCTCTCTCTCTCTCTCTCTCTCCCATACACATTGAAATCATCAACAACCTTACCAAGTCAATCACATGTGTTCTTTGCTATTTGGAGATCAAGAAAAGGTTAAGTGTTTGTGTTCAAAAAAGACTCAAAGTTGGAAGGAGTCTCCAACAACATGCAAGATGAATTTTTATCTCCTTATACACCACCTTGGAGAAATTTGAGGAAGTCAAGAGAAAGGAACATACATGCAAGAATATAGGTGCATAAGTGGGTCAAAATCCAAGATAGAAGGAAGATAACTGAAGTCACTCACTAGAAAGATGGAGAGTTTCAAGGAGATTGAATATGTTTTTTTACAAAGAGTTAATTGAAGATGATCAACACCTCTTCAAACATTGAAGACCATCAAAGCCTCCAAGGAGACGACTTCCCTTAAAAATAGGTCATGATTGAGGAACTAAGACTTCTTCAAAAGTATTCAAACAAGCTTATCTCTCTCTCCTACTCCGTGTTCTAAGACAAGAAGTTTAAACTCTACATATACTACGTAGGAGTTTAGTGGTTGAGTTGAAGGAAGAGTTAAGGATGACTAGGCATGATGACTCATCCCTTATTTGTGGTTGCTTTGTCGCCTCTCTCCTTCCTTCCTTTTCTATATGTATGTTCATTTTTGAGAAAAGATTATCAGATTATGCTTTTGGCTATGCAAAAACTCTGCCAAAATTTGAACTACATCACCTTTGAAGCAATAAGAAACTTATTTTTTCTCTATTTTCATGTTGTTCTTGAAGTGTGTGCCTCATGTTCATTGATGTAACTTAGTGAATGATTGATTTTCTTGTGTTTATGTCTAAATTTTTCACTTTTATGTAGCAAATGAAAACTCTTACAGGTCATATCAAGTGTTTAAATCTAATTTCTACCTAATTTAGAAGTGAATTCAACCAATGTTCATTCTTTCCATGTTAGTGCGAGTGTTTATCAAGACCTTTGTCTAAAATACTGATGTAATAGGCATTGTATGAAGATGAAGTGAATGTGTACAACTTCTTTAGCTTCCCAAGCGTGTCAAGTACATGTATAATTGCCTTTACCATTGGTGTATCACCTCAAATTTCTAGCTTTTATGTTCTTTTCAATTTGAATATTGCTCATTTTACCCTTTTCCTAGTTAAAAAATCACTAAATTAGAGAGTTTAGAGAGAAGTAGGTGAGTGTATCAAAGGAAAACAACCCTTCATCTAGAGATTCTCTTCAATATAAGGCCACCCACACCTTGGAGAGTTTTCATTGTGTCAACAGGAGTGAGAATAAGCACACATTCTTGCAAAGGTGCACTTCTAAGTGATAATAGTTGTACTTCTATTGATAGTATTTTATTGATCATTCACATGATTCTATAAAGATCGGGCATTCATTAGGGCACTTATCATTGTTTGAAGTTAGTAATTATCGTGGAAGACTTTTGGTGCATGACCTAAGGTGTTGTCTATTGCTTGATTTTTTTTCAACTATGCAAGTTATTATTTTTCACATAATTTTATTTGAGAGATTTATACTAATATACCAAAATAATTTTTATTCACCTAGTTTATCACAAGATCTTAAAGCTCACTTTGTTTTCATTAAGGCCTCAAATATTGTGGATGAATTAAAGCTTTATAGGGAAAGAAGATAATTTTTTTTTAAAGGTTACATGTGTTGCAACGTGTAAGTCAAAGTGAGGGAATAGGCGAATGGGTCCCTCCGAACATAATCATCAACTAATTTTGAACGATGTATATCATATTGGAAGAATCCCAAAACTTCTAATCTCATGTTAAAAATGCAATAACATTTATTATCCCCTACTCTATTTATATCTATATTTCTAAACAACTTTCTTAATACTTTCATGTATGTAAGTTTTGAAATTCATATTTAAACGACACGCACCGCACTGTAAGTTATTCAAAATACACCTCTAAAACCCTCCCTCAATGCCCTACTTCCCAATTAAGAATAGTTGATTAGATGGTGCAAATCTCTATTTAAATATTCCGGATATATTTGTGATCCTTTTTACTTATATTAGAGAGTCTAGAAGAAACGAGAAATTAAGTTCAACTTCAATTATAGCCCAAGGCAAGCGCGTGAAAATATTTTAGCACGGTGTGCAAAAGTTTTTTCCATTTTCGTTTAGGCATTAAATTAGAATACACCATCTTCTACATATACTACTACGGCTTCTTTATAAAAATTTTAAAAATATTTTGCTCGACGTGAAAAACGCTACTATAGTTTTTCACGAAGTCGTGCCATACCTACCGCTTTTGACAAAGCCGCCGCCACTCTTACGGACAGAATGTTTTTAGCACATGTTTTTCGTTAAATTGTAATTTTTTTAATTGACTTTGCAGCAGCATTTTGTTGAAGGGAGGGACTAATAGTTTGGTGGGTATAATATTTGAAATAGTATTTATATTTAATTGTATAAATTAAATTAAATATTAATATAAATTTACAATTTATATGTAATTGTATAAAGTTAATTAAATAATAATATAAAAATATTATGTAAAATATATTGATAGATATCATTCTCGAAATATTATGTTAGTTATATTTTATTGTATTATTTTTAATGTAAAATATTTGTTATTTTAAAATTTAAGTTATTATTATTTTAATTATAATTAATTTTATATTTTCATCTAATTTTTAATTTACTCACAATAACAAACATATTCCAGGATGATAAATAAATACATTTTTTAGTAAATAAAATCACCCCAACAACAAATATAATTCATTTATCATATATTTCAGCATAGTAAATAAATGAAATCTTTTATTTTAAAGTTAAAAAAATTACCACAATAACAAATATAAAATAAATAAATAATTTTTTTTAATTTTAGAATAAATAAAATTAAAGGTAGAAACATTACAACACCACCTTATACCATTGTCTCATAACCTATGCTACTCTAAGGAACATCTATGGTGTAAATAAAATAATATATATTATTATATTATATATTCTTCAACTATATAATATTACAATATAATATATTATTTAATAGAATATAATACTATAATATCTATAATGATAGGCACTAACCAAATATTCTAGCATGATAAATAAATAATTAAATTCTTTTATTTTAAATAAATCAAATTATCACAATAAAATTATAATTTAAGTGTGATGTTATTAAATAATTACAATCTAAATAAATAAATAAATTACATTATTTAAGGTAAATAAAAACACTTCAAAAATAAATATAATTATATTCCACCATGATAATTACATAATTAACACTAACCATATATTCCACCATAATAATTATATAATTAAATTATTTTATTTTGAGGTAAATAAAATTACCACATCAATAAATATAATTTACTCACCATATATACCAGTGTGGTAAATACATAATTTGAATTTATTTGTATTTATATATTTTTTATATTTTTAAACCATCATGTTTGTTGTTTTATTTTTTTATTTATGTTGGCTTCCAAACAATTAAATTAAATTATTTTGTATTTTATAATATCATATTTCAATTAATTAATTGCCAACCTCAGCGTTTCACCACTGGATGCCACTGTAAGAACACCTATCTGTGTAATTAACATATAAATTTTGATCATAGTTAGTTTTCAATGTATTTTAAATTTACTATTTTAAATCAATTTGAAATGTGACTTTCTCTCCACTTAAACATGTCAAATGAAATATTTGACTTTCCCTCCACTTCAAATTTCAAATGAATATTATTCATACATCAATTAGTGTTTGTACGACATATTTATTATGTGGCCAAGTTAGAGTATATGAGTATTGCTGCCTTTCCCGTAATGGCAGTGTTTGATTTAGTGAGGGATATTCAATCTGGTTAATTCATCTTGGAATCAAGTCAAATATCATCTATTTTTTATATTCCTTAGGATTTGTACCTTCATTTATTTTTCTTTATTGAAAACTCAACCAAATTATATTAAAAAAATATGGTACATTAACTAATCATACAAAAAAGTGAGAGGAAGAGTTCACACTCCAAGAGTCACATCAACAAATGCTAAGAGATTATATCAGCAGCTTAATAAAATTAGAAAAAACTTTTCAACCAAAAAGGTAATGAAACCAAGGAGCTTTAAAATAAATCCATGAAACATAGTCGATATTAGACAATAGGAACAACACTGAAGGATGGAAGAGGAGGTGGGAGACCTTCGAGTTTGTCACCCCATCCTCCTGAGCACCCAAAATCTAATGCATCTATAATATCATAAAATTATACTCAACCATCTTTTTCCTTATCCTTACCATTATCTACAACATTATTCACACTAGTAGGAGAATGAGGGTCAAGTGCAGAAATTTTCCTTGTGGTCGTGTAGATCACCCAGAGTGGACAACACCACCCCCTCTACCATCCCCACTGATACCTTCATTGCCTCCATCCTGAATATTACTAATAACACATCCATGGCCACGAGCTTAAGGTCTTAGAGATGGGAAATGTCTCTAGGGAGAACCACTGTGGCTCTAATTACGTGATCGATTTCTTGTTCATGACTTATGCCTACAGTCCCATGGGAGTGACCGATGATGAGAGGAGTTAAGAGAAACTCTGCTAACAACACAAGGAGCATTGTCCCAATGGTCAAGCAATGTCAGGAGATAGGTGGGCTCCAAATACACTTTTTTAGCTTGCAATTAAATCTAAAACATAACATTATATAGCACATTAACCCTCTTGGTAGTGGAAAAGAAATCCTACATCATAACTTGGTTAAAGTAGTGCACACCATTTATGCTCTTCCATAATTGAAAGAGAGTTTCAACTCAAAAAAGATGTCAAATTTGTGAATTTTTTATACAAGAATCATGGCCGAGACCCCTTAAAGTACCATATTCCACGTAAACATCTTAGGACAAAAGGGTTGAAATATGGTGTGAATACATTACCAATTAGATTGAACAAGCTTGAAAACCCAGAAAATATGTTTTAAAGATTCTAGATGTTTGCATACAAAACAAACTAGGTGAGCCATACCAAGGTGCACCAAGTGAGAGACAATAGGAAGGCCTTGTTGGAAAATACACCATAATAAGTGTGCTTACTTTGTGTCAATGATATCTGACTGCAGACGATCAAATATTATTCTCCAAATATTTTCAATAGAATTGACTTTCCTTTTGGAATTGAGAGTTTCCATAGGAAGAGACTATGGAGAGAGAAATTGATAACCTAACATAGGTTTATACCAGTGGAAGGGGATCTCAACAAGACACTTCTAGTCAATCTACCATTTGGATGGAGTTTACAAGTAAATCTTGTGGAGATAGATATAAGGTATGCCATTTTGAAATTCTAAGATGGGCTCATGATCACTGGCTTGTAGCTGAAACTAGTGGCCTAAGATATGCCAAGGAATCTAATCTCTGTTTTGATTGCAAAAATGGTCTTAGATCACTATGATTCCATTTATTAAAAACTGAAGACATTTAACCCATGGAACAAGGTGAAATAGAACTTCATGATATGTAAGAACTGGAGGCCACCATAGGGACTAAGAGTTGAGAGATAGCCCAAATTGAAAATGCTTGTATAGAAGATCCTGAGACTTTTAGATTCTCTTAACCACAAATGTACCAATAATTTGATAGGGACTTGAGTGAGCAATTCAAACCCTTCTAGGTTCCTTTTCCCATGGAGTTGCCCTGAGTGATGTAATTCCTAAGAAAGATTTCTTAATTTTTATTACCATCCAAAGCACAAATAATCCATTCATCACACAAAGTGTGGCCTTAAATTCATATCTCTATATGACCAACCCCCCCCAGGGACCTTGGTGCACAACAAATATCCCACGCTAATTGATGGTATCCTCTACTACCTTTAGAGTTCTCCCATAACAATTACCTCAATTTGTTTTCAAATTTAGCATAGTTAACCTTAGAGGGAGCCTAACATTATTAGTAAACATGAGTGGTAGCAAGAAACATAGAGCAATTTTTTTTTCTTGATAATGAGATTGGTTTGGATATTTAGTAAGATTTTTTCCACCCTTTGAACCATGTATTGTCACTGATTAGATGGAGAGGCTTGAAAGGCAGGGGATGCCTAGAAATTTGAATTGATCTCCAAGTTAAACCCAATTCCACTTATACTATAATAATCAAGTAGGAAGGGGGAGATGGATTATCAGTATCATTAGTTTTTTTCCATTGAATAACTAAAAGCCAAATAAAACACATCAAGATATTATATAACATTGAATATGGATTGCTCCTCTTCAGCCAATGAAAGGAAGGAATCATCAACATAGTGCCCATTAACAATTTGAGATTGGGTATTGGGAAGGGATATACCTATGATGTTGTCCTAGAAGTATCTATTGCATATGAACCTTGTCTTCTCAGGGTGAACAATGAGCAGAAGAAGATATATAATCTGAAGAGCAATAGATTTAGTAGCAATCTTATGAAAACATTATGTAGAGTAATAAGACACCAACTGGGTATGAACTCTAAATCCCCTAGCTGGGGAATCAATTTAATATTAACTTGGTTAATAAGATTACAAGGGGAATGGGTTTGAATGCCTTCAAGATAGACTTTGTCTAAATCTAGACACAGTATCCCAAAGAGTTTGATAGAGTTCATAGGGAACCTATCAAAACCTGGGGCTTTATTGATGGCCATCTGCATGACTACCTCATGGGTATCTTCAATATATAGAAGTCTATCACATGCCACCCATTGAGCTTCAAATAACTTGTAGGGGACCACCTAGGGTCATGTTTTAAGAGTACATTCTCATTTAGGTGTAGATGGTTGGGCCACAAACACACCATGATAATGAGTGATAAAGGCTTGTATAATATTAGGAAGATGTCTAATCCTAGAGCCAACTTCTCAAATGGATTTAACATGATCAATTGTTTGTTTGGAATGAAAAAGAGCAAAAAAATATTTCAAAGCTCTATCCTATATCTTTAACTAGTGCATGTGAGTATAAACTTGAGCTCCTCAAGCTAGATAGTTTTCTTCAACTTTAAGATTATGTTTCCACAACACAGTTAGTTTTTTAAGATCTTCATTGAAGGGAGATGGCTTTGATTCTTTCAAAAGATAGTTAAATTCACAATGTGAGGCCATGTGGGATCTGCTAGAAAACCAACAACTTATAAGCCATAAATATAAAGAAAGGCCAAAATCCTAATGATGACATTATCCAACAACTCAATCCAACCAAAGGTTTAAGATGCCAGGGAGTAATATTCCATGCTCTGATAATGAGCTTCTAGGTCCCATAGTGATGAATGTGGGTGGTATTAAGATAGAATTGATATTTGGAAATCTTGGCTTGAGGAATGAAGAATTGAGATTTGGAAATCTTGGATTGAGGAATGACCCACTCAATCTCAAACTTGATGGGAAGGTGGTTTGAGAATAGTGCTTCAAAAATAACTGCCACAAAGCAGTCAAAATTATGGCGAGAGAACATTTTTTCTAGCAATAAGAGCATGGTCTAAGCATTTTGCCACTTTGTTAAAGCCTTCTATAAATTAGACCATGTGAACTAAGGTGAGGTGGTGGGAAGGTGATGGTGGTGGTTAGGATCATAGACACCAAGCTTATTGTGCATGTATAACCATGCCTTTCTTTTTCTAACACACCACTGCATGGGGAGAACCTCAACCTTGTCATCTAAGGATTCAATCATGTTAAAGTTACCACAAAGGATCCATTTGGCATTTGGTAATGAGTTAGTGAGCTAACACCAAAAATTTGATCTTTTAACCACATCATTAAAGGCATCAAAATTAGAAATATCAAGAGAGTGAACATTAAAGTCAAAGAGGGTCCACACCAACCACTGAGTGTGGTCCAATCCCTAATATTATATGAAAGAGATGAGAAATTAATGCTACCACACCCCCATGTCCATTTTCATGTGCAGATATTTGGAATATAGCTTCTATCCAAATTGTTTTGATGTCAAAGAAGAGAAATAAGCTAGAGATCTTAACTTCATACAAGCAAATAATTTTCATGTTAAGAAATAATTGACATGTATCACATAAAATAAAATTATGGGTCATGTTAGTAAGCCTTTGCACATACCATGAGTACACTAACATTAATTAATCTATGTTTGCATAGTGGTTTCCTCGTCCTCCTTAGCCAAAATAGAAAAAATGTTTACTTGGTAGGATTGGTGGTTAGCATTCATGAAAGTACTGAGTGAAAGGCACATAAATTGTCTTGCATGTAATCTCCATCTTTGGGTGGCAAGATAGATTTTACCCTTTGCCATAATATATATATATATATATATATATATATATATATATATATATATATATATATATATATATATATATATATATATAATCCAACACAACAAGTTGGTATGCTGCTTCTAGTTGTTTTACATCATGAGTGGGTTATGACCATTGGGAGACCATTATTTGGATCTGAGAGCTAAAGAAAAAAATTGTTACTTACAAGGTACAAATTATAGGAGGTGTCATCATTATTGGGTAACATGATATGGTTGTTTTTTTTCCACTGTAGGACCACTTATGGGTTTGTACATAGAAGCTTGGGCCTTTGATCATAAAGTGTGATAATTGATTTCCCTTATTGGTAACTATAGTCCAGTCATTCAAAGACATTTGTGCATTCTTAGTCACCTCAGGTGAGGTTTCGAATAATGAGCTAGTCTAGAATTGGCCATCAATGGGCACTCATAGATTTTGTGGTTTGTGGCCTGACACTGAAAATAGGGATCAAACATGTTAATGTAAAGCACTCCCTATGATAAACTATTATCGTTGATTTAGATGTCAATGGTTTCCTTGGGATCTTTGGTAAGATTTACTTACATGTAAATGCATTTTTGGGGTCAGACTGCATAGAGTTTTTCTTATTCAAACCCTAGGAAGTGCCCTAGGGCCTTAATTAATAAATGGACAAAATTCTACAAGGGTAAGGGGAGGCCAAAAAACCCTATCGATACCAGGATTTTTAGTTCGGCTTGCTTTAAGATGGTGAAATCTCAGGTCCAATGAGAGAAGAGTACTAGGGTGTTATGGATAAACTAGGGCCCATGGGAAACAATGGCATGATAGTCCTATGAGTTATTAAGCTTAAATAAGGAAAAACCCTTGGGAAAAATAACAAGGGCCAAATGCAAAAATAACAAGGGCCAAGTGCATAAATTTACCTTACAGTGGTGTAGAACACCCCGAGTGGATAACACCACCTCTTCCACTATCCCCACTGATACCTATGCTTCCACCATCCCAAATACTACCACCAGCACCTCCATGGCCATGAGATTGAGGCCTTCGAGATTGGAAACGTCTCTAGGGAGAACCATTGTGGCTGTAATTGTGTGATCAATTCCTCCCCCATGACTTGTGCCTACAGTCCCATGGGAGCAATCGATGATGGGAAGAGTTTGGAGGAACTCTGCTAAACACAAAGGGGAAATTATCCCAATGGTAAATCAATGTGAGGAGATAGGTGAGCTCTAGACACACTTTTTTAACTTGAAATTGAATCCAAATTATAATATTAGATAGCACATTAACCCTCTTAGTAGTGGAAAAGAAATCTTACAACATAACTTGGTTAAAAGTAGCATCATATATGCTCTTCCATAATTGAAATAGAATTTCAACTCAAAAAAAATGACAAATTTGTGAAATATTTTATAGGAATCATGGTCGAGTCCCCTTAAAGTACCATCTTCCATATAAACATCTCAAGATAGAAGGGTTGGAAGATGGCATGAATGCATTGTAAAGTAGACAAAGCAAGCTTGAAAACCCATAAAATATGTTTTAATGATTTTATACGTTTGCACACAAAATAAACCAAGTGATCCATACCAGGGTGCACCAAGTGAGAGACAACAAGGAGGCCTTGGTGGAGAATACACCACAATAAGTGCGCTTGATTTGGGTCTATGATAGTTAACCATAAACAATCAAATATTATTCTCCAAATGTTTTTAGTGGAATTGACTTTCCATTTGGAATTTAGAGTTTCCATAGGAAGAGACTATGGAGAGAAGATTTGATAACCTAACTGAGGTTTATACTAGTGGAAGGGGGTCTCAACAGGACACTTCCAGTCAATCCACTACTTGGATGTATTTTTTAAGCAAATCTTATGGAGATAGATATTAGGTACATGTCAATTTGAATTTTTGAGATGGACCCATCAACACCGGCTTGTAACTGAAAATGGTGGCCTAAGATATGCTAAGGAACCCAATATTTATTTTTACTATAAAAAAGGTCTGAGATCACTTTAATTCCCTTTATTAAAAGTCGAAGACATTTAACCCATGGCACAAGGGACAATGGGACTTCATGATATGTAAGAATTGGAGGCCACCAGAGGGAGTAAGAGTTGAGAGATAACCCAAACTGAAAATCCTTGTTTAAAAGCTCCTAAGCCTTTTAGATACTCTTAGCCACAAATGCATCCACCTTTGTGACAAGGAATTGAGTGAGAAATATGGTTTAAAGTTTTGAACCCTTCCAGGATCCTTTTCCTATGGAGTTATCCTAGGTGATGTAATTCTTAATAAGGATTTCCCAATTTTCATTACCATCCAAAGCACAAATAATCCATTTAACACATAAAGAGTGGCCTTAGATTCATACACCTATAAGACTAAGCCCTCTTCAGTACCTTGGCATGAAAAAAATATCCCAAGCTAATAGATGGGATCCTCAACTACCTTTAGAGTTCTCCCATAGAAAATTCATGAAATTGTTTTCAAATTTAGCATAAGTAGCCTTAGAGGGAACCTAATAAGAGTAGTAAACATGAGTGTTATCAAGAACCATAGATAAAATTTATTTTTTATTGATAACAAGACTAGTTTCGATATCCATAAAAATTATTTTTTCCACCCCTTGAACCACTTATTACCACATATTAGATGGAGAGGCTTGAAAGGCAAGGGATGCCCAAAAATTTGAACTACTCTCCAAGTTGAATCTAATTCCACTTGTACTATAATAACCAAGTAGGAAGTGGGAGATGGATTATTTGTGGCATTAGTTTTTTCCATTTAATGTAAGAACTAGAATCCAAATAGAACACATCATGATATTCTATAGCATTGAATATGGATTACTCCTCTTCCGCCAATGTAAGGAATGAATCATCAATAAAGTGCCCACTAACCATTTAAAATTGGGTGTTGGGAAGGGATATACCTTTGACAAAACCTCTGGTAGAATAATTATCTAACAAGTATCTAAAGCATTCAACATCTAGCACATAAAGGGTAGGAATAAGAGGGAATCCCTGACGGATAAAGAGGAAAAGACCAAATAGGTAAGATTGATCCCCATTAATGCTAATGCAGGTAGTTAGATTGAACCTCATTAATGATAATGCAAGCACCTGCATATGAAAAAATCCTTTGAACTATGATGAAGAACTTGGATACAAACCCTTAAGCTTGAGGCATAGCCAAATGAAAGGCCATTCACTACATCCATAGGCTTTCTCAATGTCAATCTTGATGAACAATGTTTTTTGGTAAGTCAAGTAGGGCCTTTCATCTCGAATAAAAATGATGTTATCCTAGAATTATCTACTACATATGAACCATGTTTGCTCAAGGCAAACAATGAGGGGAAGAAGATATATAATCTGAAGTGTAATATATTTAGCAACAATCTTATGAAACATTACACAGAGTAATAGGACACCAACTGGTTATGAGCTCCAAACCCCATGGATTGAGAATTAATTTAATATTACCTTGGTTAATGAGCTTACCAAGGGAATGGGTTTGAACACCTTCAAGATAGACTTTGTGTAAATATAGACACATAGTATCCCAAAGAGTTTTATATAATTCGTATACGAACCTATCAATACCTTGGGATTTATTAATGGTGATCTGCATGATCACCTCATGAATATGTTTAATATATAGAAACTTATCACATGACATCCATTGACCTTCAAATAACTTGCAGGGGACCACCTAAGGGCATTTTGTAAGAGTAGATTCTCATGTAGGTGTGGATAGGTGGGTCACAAACACACCATGATAATGAGTGATAATGGCTTGTAAAATATTAGGAAGATGTGTAAGCCCAAATCCAACTCTCGAACATATTTAACATGATCAATTGTTTGCTTGGAATGAAGAAGAGTGAAAAATTATATCAAAGCTCTATCGTAGATTTTTAACTAGTACATGTGAGTACAAACTTGAGCTCCCCAAGATAGATAGTGTTCTTCAACTTTAAGATTATGTTTCTACAAGGCAATTGGTTTTTTAAGATCTTCATTGAAGGGAGATGGATCTGATTCCTACAAAACCTAGTTGAACTCATAGTGTGAGGCCATGTGGGCTCTATGTAGAAAATAAATAACTTGTTAACCATAAATATAGAGAAAGGTCACAGTCCTACTGACGACGTTATCCCACCACTCAATCCAACTAGAGGTTCAAGAGGCCAAGGAGCAAGATTCCATGCTTCAATAATGAGTTTCTAGGTCTCATAGTGATGAAGATGGGCATTATTAAGATAGAATTGAGATTTGTAAATATTGGCTTGAGGAGTGACCCACTCAATCTCAAACTTGATGGGAAGGTGGTTTGAGAATAACATGTCAAGAATGACTGCCACAGGGTGGTCAAAATTATTGGTGAGAAAACATTTTTTCTAGCAATAAGATTATTGTCTAAATGTTTTGCCATTTTGTTAAATCCTTACAGAAGTTAGACCATGTGAACTAATGCACGAGCTGATAGGAAGACAATGGTGGTGGTTAGGATCAAAGACACCAAGCTTATTGTGCATGTAGAACCATGCCTCTTTTTTGCCAACACACCATCGTATAGGGAGAACTCCCTCCATCTCCTATGGTGATTCAATCATGTTAATGTTGCCACAAAGGATTTGATTGGCATCTAGTAGTGAGTCAGCGAGCCAATGCCAAAATTTTGTTCTTTCAATCGCATCATTAGAGGCATCAAAATTGGCAATATCAAGAGAGCGACCATTATAGTCAAAGAGGGTCCACACCACCCAATGAGTGGGGTCCAATCCCCAATATTAGACGAAAGAGACTTAGAATTTAATGCTACCATACCCCCATGTCCATTCTCACATGCAGACATTTGGAAAATAGCTTCCGGCCAAATTGTTTTGATGTTGATAGAGAGAGAAAAGCCAAAGGCCTTAACTTCTTATAAGTAAAGAATTTTCATGTTAACAAATAATTGACATTACAATGAAATTGTGAGTTGTGTTAATAAGCCTTTGCACATTTTAAATGCACACTAACATTAATTAATTTATGTCTGCTTAGTGGTTTCCTCATCCTCCTTAGCCGAAGTAGAAAAAATGTTTGCTAGGTAGGATTGGTGGTTAACAGTGATGAAAGTACTCAAGTGAAAGGCCCACAACTTTTCTTGCATGTAATCCCCATCTTTGGGTGGCCAAGATAGATTGTACCCTTTGCACTAAAAAGATATATAGTCTAACACAAGAAGTTGGTTAGCTACTTCTAGTTGTTTCACCTCATGAGCAAGTTGCGATAGTTGGGAGACCGTTATTTGGCTCTGAGAGCTAGAGAAAAATTTTGTTGCGTGTACAATGTAGATGATAGGAGGCATCATCATTATTGGTGGTAGGAGATGGTTGTTTTATGGCCACTGTATAACCACTTGTGGGTTTGTACACAATAGCTTGGACCTTTTTATTGTAGAGCACAATTGTTGATTTCCCTTCATGGTAATTGTAGTCCATTCGTTTAAATATGTTTGTGCAATCTTAGTCACCTCGAGAGAGGTTTTGAATGGCAGTTGATCTAGAGTTGGCCATCAACGGGCACTCATGGATTTTGTGATTTGTGGCTTGACACTGAAAATAGGGATTGAATATGTTGATATAAATCACCCTCTATAATAAATGATTGTTGTTGATTTGGATGTCAATGGTTTCCTTGAGATCTTTGGTAAGATCTACTTCTATGTAAATACATTTTTTGGGTCAGGCTGCATAGATTTTTTCTTGCCCAAACCCTATGAAGTGCCTTATGTGTTTAATCAACAGAGGGACAACATTCTACAAGGGCAAGGGGAGGCCAAAAAACTCTACCCAGATTGGGATTTTCAATTTGGCTTGCTCTGAGACGATGAAGTCTCAAGTCCGATAAGAGAAAACTACCAAGGTGTTATAGATAAACTAGGGTCCATAAGAAACAATGACACAACAGTGCTATGAGTTATTAAGCTTAAACAAGGAAAAACCCTTAATTAGGGTCTGGACTCTCTCAAACTTAACACCATATACAATTGACCAAATATTGTGTACCCAAAATCTTAAAATATTTTCAATAGAACCTTGACCAACAAAATAAGCAATAAAAATAAATTATTCATAATAATTACAAGCTTTATCAAAGTTTAAACATTCTAAAACAACATCAAGGAAACTTTTAAAAGAAAAGTTGTTACTTCATTAAAGACCTTCATCTTATTCAAAACAAATTTTTCGTACTCACTTCGATACCATTGGTTCCTTCAACACCTTCGAAAATAGGCTCAAGGATGAAGACATTAAATAGAAGAATTATCTACCGAAAAGACAATTAAAAGGTCGATACAGTGCACTAAATGTGTGGCCTTTTGAAAAACTAAAAAGCTCACCTTCCTTTCTTTCCAACTGTTGCAAGAAAATGTCAAAAAGGCTACGTAAGCGGAAGATTCCCTTTCGTCTAAAACTAGAAAGGTTGTCCGAGTCAACGGTATAGAATGGGTACTTGTACTTACCATTTGTCTGCGCTTAAAATTTTCGTGAGTCTACGCTGAAAATTTCTTGGCGAGTGAGAGGAAGATGAAGAGAAGCAGAAGTTGTCGGCAAGATATGAATTCTATTTTAGTATTTCATACAAATCAGGTTCCCTCATTTGCATCGAAGGACAATGTCAACATTGATTTCATAAATTTATGGTGTCAAACTTCTGGTAAATTTGGGCGAATTTTGTGATGGCGGAGTGCAGACCATTGGGGTTTTTGTTGGGGCTGCCGTTTGCCTTGTTGTCTCTGATACTTGCTGCTGTGGGTGCAATCATCTGGATCTTGGGGTGAGTTTTCTTTAGAATAATTGTCAGAATCCATGAATCTATCTACAAGGTTTAATTATTATTATTAGATCAATCTATTTTGCTATGTTGATAACACAGGCATATTTGTGTGCAGGACATTGTTAAGCTGCATATGTCCATGCTGTATATGCTTTTCTGGGTTGGCAAACTTGGCGGTTGGGCTCTTAAAGCTTCCTCTCAAAGTCATGAGATGGTTCATTCATCAAGTCCCCTGCTGATTCATTTTTTGGAGGAATAAAAGCGTGTGATCTTTTGAATTGTGACTTCGGATTTTTTTTCCCCCAATTCTGCCGTTGTTTGAAAACATAAAATAAATTCAGCTTTGAGCCATTTGAGATCGGCTTTAAGATGATGAGAATTCAGATCAGTCGGCTTTAAGCCTAATGGTCCCACTACCATATATGTAAAACTTTGTAACATCAATTCCAACTCTGCGGGAAATAATCGAATGGTATAAATATGTTAAGTTTCATAATTGACTACTTGGTACTAGCATTGTTTTAGTTTGAGTTCATTCTACAAAGATCACGGGAAAATGATAGGATCCAGTCATTTTGGCAGGCTTAGCTGAGCTGTTTGGAATCCAATTTGCGATAGATATAATTTATTGAAGCCCCTGTGAAAACCGCAGAGAGCGTTTTGCAGGTTTTTTTTCTAGGTACTGCCATCTTTATGGCATCAAACCGGAATACTGATGGACAAGACGGTAAAATGTTTAATTCCCTTACATTATAACTATTAACACACAGACATGAGCATTCTTGATCTATTGTAGACCTGTATGTAGTATTTTATTAGGCGGTTGAATATAATTTGGGGAAAATGCTGCAAACACAAAAACTTATTAATGTGATTTCATTGTTTTGGCACCATGATTTTAGGATCAGAAGTTAGCCTTGCTTTTTTAAGGGCGATTTCATTGTTTTGGCACCATGATTTTAGGATCATAAGTTTGCCTTGCTTTTTTAAGGGCGATTTCATTGTTTTGGCACCATGATTCTAGAAGTTTGCCTTGCTTTTTTTAAGGGCGAGGAACTAAATTTCCAGAATAAAGCTTCCAACCTTGTTTTTTTTCTGTTTAGGGCAACAATTATGGAAATCCTGAATAGCATGGTGATTTGAATCTGGAAGGAATCTTTCAGAAACTATAAATTTTTAGGGAAACATATTTAAGCGTGGTATATTGGGAGAAGAAACAGAAAAAACAGAGTGCAGAGAAAACATACATTCAATCACACATAAAGATCACATTTTTTCCATTAAAAAATTGCTCTCCTCCAGGGGAGATACAAATATCAATTCGTAGTGTGTAGAATTGAAAATAAATAGTCATCAGGCCTTTTCCGACGGTGACTGCCGCATCATACTTGACAGTTGTGTCCGACGGTGACTGCCGCATCATACTTGACAGTTGTGTCCGACGGTGACTGCCGCATCATACTTGACAGTTGTGTTTAAATATTTGACATTTTGTTGTTTGGTGAGGAGGAGAGCACAAGGGGCTCTGCTCCTCCACTCGAGAATTGGAACAGAGGAAGCATAGGTTGATTCAGTTGTTGCGGATGTGCACTAAATGGGGTTGATCTGCCACATGGATAACTAACCAATTTAAAAACGTCAAACAACCTTAGTAGCATTTCATATTCAATCTTTAAAACATTTTATAGAAAGGTTAATTTTTCTTTTTAGTAGTGTAGACGTTAAATTTATACACCTTGTATTAATATTATGTATCATTATGTCATAATGCCCCTCGTGCGTAATTATTTTTATAATTACATTTTACCATTTTTTTTCCTTTACCACCTAGGTTAATAAGTTAAATACTATGGTTAAATAGTAATTACTTCTTTTATTTTACCCTTAAAACTATAAAATCTAATAAATTAAATAAAATTTAAATATAAGGTCGTTTTAACTCTTTTTTATTTTGTGTCACTTTGTTGGAACAACATTTTGTTCGACTCTACCCATTTTGGGTAAGTCGTCGTCGATCCTCCGTGATTAACGTCAATCGGTTAGGATTGACGTCGATCTATAAATACATAGCAGACCTCCATTGCTGAAGGGGGAGAACGTGATTGCAATTTTGGACCCTGAAAGGCTGCAAAAATTGCATTGTAACCTATGTATGGACTTTATCAACACTCTGCTATCTTGTGGAACCTTTGTTGGAGAGCTTATCAAAGGTTTTTGAAGGTTTCTCTTGCTCATTTTATCCAAATTCATTTTCAAGCATTAAAGGTAAGTTTTGTGCTTCAAATTATTTATATTTTAAATCTATCTTTGTCTGTGTCTATTTTACATTCGATTTTTATTATTTTATCAAAAATATAGGTTGTTATTATAATCTAATCAATATTTAATTTTCTCACATAGAATCGATATCGATTCATCTAAATCGATGTCGATCATGTTGGATCGGCATTGATCCCTATCATTGTAATTAAGATAGCTTTAAATATTTCGTTTAACTATTGGATCTCTGTCAAAATTGTTTTTTGTCTGTAAACCTCTATTTTTGTCTCTTTTTCATTATGTTTTCATCATTTTATCAAAAATACGAAGTGTTATTATAGTTTGTTTTACTATTTAATAGTGCTTAACAATATTGACGTCAATTCATCTCAATCAACATCGATCTTCTAGCATCGGCATCGATCCCTGTTAAATCTTTAAAACATTATATAAAATCTGCAATCTATTTTCTAAAAATTTTGTTTGTTCATGTAGATGACATTCCCTGGTTTAGTGCATGATTCAATTAGCATATTTGATCTTTCCATAGTCCCTCAACCTCTCTGTTCGAATAAGAGTGATATAACTTTTGAGCTAGGGCTTTGTCTTGTGATTTTTGTACGTGACTTCACCTATATTGATGAACTATTGGTTGTAATTCAAGAAGGCATAGACATTGCTAATGAATTCTGGGATGCATATTTTTATTGTATAAATTTTTTTATTAGTTAATCATCTTCAACGTTTTCTACTTCTATCCATATCTATTTTTGTAATTTCATGTTTAAGAATAAAATTGAATGTTTGAATGTGCGCTGACATCCATCTGAGAAAGCGTACCACTTTTCGGGACTAGTTTTATACTAGGCAATGCACCAATCTTTATATTAATCAATTTTTGTTTAAATGTGATGAATTGCAGGGCATTCATCTCCAGTCAAAGAGGATTCCTCACAATCAAGCTTGATCAACGGTGCGCAACTATCCATATCTCTAGGTAATCTTAAAAACCCTACTTATACTTTGTTTTTAATAGCTAATTATAAATTCTTGAAAAAAATGAAAAACTACTCAAACATTTTGGCATGCCTGGTGGGACCCTTAAGATCTCATTTTCTTTATTCGAAATTCATTCTTGAATTTTAAAATCTCTTCTCCTTTTCTTTGTTTGTTGCATTCATTCAAATAAATCTAGACTTTGCATTTTATTTCTTCTTAAAAGTAAAAATAAATTGCATCCATTTTCCTTGCTTAGGTTCTTTCATAATCTAGGCAATAATCTATCGTAGTCATCACTTTATCCACACACACACCAAATCACTATCATAATTAACACATCTAAACACTTGACATAAGGAAATCGATGGAGATTTCATCACCTCGTGGTAACCTTTTTCTAGCAATCCTACTTAGATTTCACCACCAAAAGGAGGACCAACTCATTTCTTTGGCTGAGTATAATGTCTAGACCATTGATACACCATTGGTTAAGCACCCGCACTAGCTGTGGGATTGTGAATTGAGGGGAGCAAGCCCCAAGTACTAGGCCACATACCAATACCAGTGCAGATTTTTTTGAGCACCAAAACAAACTCCCTGAAACCATCCTTAGATTGCCATTTCTTAGGACCTTTGTTATCCATTTGTTTCTGCCTTTTTCTTTCACATCTTAAAATTAAAAAAATGATAAAAAAACTTCTTTGGAATGACTTTTAGTGTGTGTATCTTTCATTCATACTTAAAAATGAGATAATTCAAAAAGAATTTTTTTTTTATTTGTTTGTCTTATCTTCACTTTTATTTTTTATTTCATGGTGTTAACTCGACAATAATAAAAAAAGTGAGAATTCAAGGAGGGTGTTACATCTTCTCCTATGGAGCATACACCTAGTTCTGTTTCTTCCCCTAAATCTTTTGAGAATCCGGTGTTTCCACAATACTATCATCAAGGAGATCCTTTCTTTGCAAAAATACTAGACAATAACCTATTGCTCTTAATCATTATTTGAATAGTCAAGCAATACATATTTCTCCTTCCCCCCATGCCCAAAACTCTCCACATAGGTTTGGGATGCCTTTTGAGGGAACTGAGAGAATTGGAGAATTTACCACAACCATGGTAACCTTTTTCATCGGGTCTCCTCCACCTGGCTCTAATGCTCAGATTTTCCAACCTTTAGAGAACCAACCATTCACGATATTTGTTAGTTCTCTAACTGTTACTCAGGTCCAAAATACTACTCTGCCTATATCCACCATACCTTCACAAACATTAGTAAGGTCAATTCCTATAAAAGCAAATCCTGTACACTCAACCTTTCCAAAATTATGTCTCTTCAACTGCCCACTATGTAACCTCATCACAACCAACCATAGCCACTCAATTACAATCCTTCCCACAACAGAATATTCTGTTACAAATCCCTTAATACATGGTGGCATCTCAACCTATTATGTCTACCATAGCAAGATATTTTCCCTCACAGCCCATGTCCACCGCTTTACCAAATTATCAACCCCCTCAACAGAATGTCTTAGTAGGTGTGCCTTAGAGTAATACTCAGATAGACCTCATGAATATCTTTATGAATAGGATGACTAGTTTGGAAGGCTCCGCCTCTAAACATAACAATATGCTCACATATGAGCAAATATGTAATGAGCCAATCCATCCCTCTGTCCCTATTTGACCATACCCCTCATAGTGGGAACTTCCTAAATTCACTAAATTTTAGAATAAAGAAGACCCCCAACAACATCTTAGAGCCTTTCAACATATGTGTTATCTTATAACACATGATGATGCCCTCTTACTTAGAAATTTTCCCATATCGTTAGTAGGATCTGCATTGTATTGATCAATTCCATCCCCCAACATTCCCTCTTTTCCTTTTGACAGTTGGCCCAATTTTTTTTGGAACACTTCTCGATTAATATTGCTCAAAAAGTGAATATCACTGATATTTATGCTATTAGATAGTTTGAGGATGAATCCCTATCAGACATTGTAGCTCGATGGCATAACTTAATCAACCAGCTAACTTTTTCCTTGCCACAAATAGAATTAATTGAATTTTTTTCACGTTCTTATGCAAAACATATATTGTCCATGTTACAAATTTAAACTTTTAAGACATTTGATGAAGCCTTTACCATAACCCGAAAGCTTGAAATCTATGGCATTAAAGAGGGAAAATTTAAGTTGCACACTAAGAACTCTAAGTCTGACCCATCCAAAAGCAATAACATTAACCCTAAACCAAAAGGGGCAAGAAATGTAGTTACTATAAAAACTTCTTCCCCTCCGGCATCTAACCAATCTAGAGATTCTGCCTCTCAGACGTAGTAACCCAGGGGTCTTACTCATTTTCTCTCTAAGAGTATATCCCCTAAGAAATATACCCCTATAGGAGAACCTTATGCTTCGGTATTAGATAAACTCCTATAAGCAAATGTCATTGAACTCCCTTTGATTAGACCAGTCGATGATAATAACGTCATTTGATATTCTTGGACTAATTGGGAAGTGGATGTGATAGACTCATCACGAAATTCATAATTAGTGGGTTGATTACTACTAAGAAGTGCTTTGGCCAATTGATCAGCAATGATTTGACCTTTGATAGAATTTTGATGGATAAATTCTAGATCAAACTCTACTAACAACATGATCCATCTAGCCATTCGTTGATTTTGATATGGCCTAGAATGCATGAATTTAAGAGGATCAGTAGTCATAATGACATATGTCTTATGGTTGAGGAGATAATGACGAAGCTTAGAGGTTACTAAAACTAATGCTAGGCATAATTTTTTAGCATGCGAATAACGTGTTTCATATTCTATGAGAGTATGACTTATATAATAAACAACATGCTCTTTGTGATGTTCATCTCGATGAGCAAGCATAACACCTAAAGCATGGTTTGTAGCCAAGATATAAAGGAAAAAAGAATGCCCTTCCTTAGGGGAAGTAAGGACAGGAGGTGATAAGAGATAGTATTTGAGTACATTAAAGGCTTCTTGATAATTAGAATCCCATACAAAGTGACTACCCTTCTTTAACAAATGGTGGAAAGCTTGACAACGGTTAGGAAGATGGAAAATAAAATGATGAATAGATTGGAGCTTGCCTTGTAAACTACAAAGTTACTTAAGATTGGAAGGAGGAGGCATCTCGAAAATATCCTTGATTTTAGCGGGATCCACTTCTATTCCATGAATGTAAATAATAAAACCTAAACTTTTACCCATCAAGACACCAAAAATGCACTTTTTAGGATTTAGACGTACACGATAATGAAGCAAATGATCAAAGATGACTTTCAGGACTGATAGATGATCTTTACAAAATTTTGATTTTTTGAGGAGAACATCTACATAATCTTTGATAATTTTATGGATTATGTCATGGAATATATAAGTCATGGCCTACTGATAAGTGGCTCCTAGGTTCTTAAGACCAAAAGGCATAACACAATAGCAAAATGTTCCCCAAGGAGTAATAAATGCAGTTTTATGTTTGTCTTTTGGTGCAATAAGAATTTGATTATAACTAGAGAAACCATCCATAAGAGACAACATTTCATGGCCAATTGTTAAGTCCACCAACTGGTCTATATTAAGAAGAGAAAAATCATCTTTTGAACAAACAAGATTTAAGTCATGAAATTCAGTATAGATGTAAAGTCTCCCTGCGAGTTTGGTGACTAGAACAATGTTGGACATCCACTGAGGTTAATCAATGGATTGAATGATGCTAATGGATAAAAGGAATTGTAATTCCTCTTTTACAAGGAGTGCAATGTGAGGATGAATTTTACGAATCTTATGCTTTATAAGCTTAGCATCAAGAAAGGTTATGATGTTATGGATAATGATTGAGGGATCAATGCCAGACATATCACTATAAGAATAGGCAAAGGCTTTACTATGATCTGATAAAAAGGTGGTAAAATCTTGAGTTTCTTGCATATTTAAGGCTTTGCTAATTTTAATAACCCTTGGGACTTCCTAGGACCTGATATTAATATTAACAATAGCTTCATTTAATAATCTAGATGTTTTGAATGGAATAAAATTATGTAAATAAGAGTTTTTAGCACCTAGATGGGTCAAGATTGACTCATCATCTTGACACTAAAAAATAGGGATAACTGGTGCTTCATATCCTATTAAATGAGGATATACTAAGGGGATGGTTTGGACCTCATTATTACGATAAAAGAGAAGGGGTTCTAAGAAGATAGAATTGACTCAAAAAAAGTTAGAAGGAATGGATATGGTATCACTAGTTGAGGAAGAGGTATCAAATGGGGAAGATGATTCTTCTTCTTCCAAAGATGGTAGAAAAGCAGGTTCAGGGATAGACTTAGAATCATTCTTAAAACCTAAGCCATGCTTTTCATGTGGCTTTCTAGAATCTCCTAATGCGACATCGTGAGGACCATGCTCATACTTACCCATGTTGAAGCCTTTCCAAGCACAGCAATGAAGGTATTTTTGAACAAATTGAGGATTGCTAAAAAAAGTGAAATTGGATGTAAACGATTTTGCATAAACATTGTCATCACGCTCTGAGGTAGCTTGGTTGATCCCACTATATATTAGGTAAGTACACAAGAAAGGTGGTCCAAAGGGAATGATCTCACCTCGACTAGGTGAATACCTGGGTTGCTTATCAAGATGACCATACTCTTTAGGAGTGGGTAAAGTATTAAGAGTTAATAACTAATATTCTCCCATTGAAAGTAGCTACCTCGTAGAGTCAATAGACTCTGGAGGAGGTAATTTTGAAGTAGAGATAGTTGTGCTAGTCGAGGCTTGATTGAAAGATGGAGATGGAATTATGTCAGGTGAGGATATTATGACATCATTTGACCTAAAGGTGAATTTGCATGATTTAAAGGGGTGAGGATCAGCAGGGATGATGTGTACTTGACCTTCATGTTTGTACTTAAGGCATAGATCAACGGTGGAAGGTACACATAACATGAATCCATGAATGCCCTAATAGAATGTTGTATTGAAATTTTCCTTCTATAACACAAAAAAGATCATGAATGGTGTGAGGACCCACACAAATGGGAAGGATGACTATTCCTACCATGGGTGCTACCGTGTCATTAAATGCACAAAGAATTGCTATAGATTGGGAGACAATGGTTTCTGGCAATTGTAATTGCTAGAAAGCATGCAAGGAGATAATATTAATGCTTACCCCATTATCAATCATAACTCTTTTAATTTGAGTTTGATTTATCTGAGCTATAATAAAAAGGGTGGGATCTTGATCTTCAGGAAATAGAGGAACAATCTCAAAATCAGTAAAACTAAGAGTTGAGACCATTTGGAGGGATCCTATAAAATTTGACAAAGGTTGTGGTTCATCTGGTTGGACTTTAATAGCTTGGAGAGCTTCTATCATTACCTGTCGATGTTGTGGAGAGGTCTCGATAAGCTCATATAATGACATTTTAATAGACACTTGGTGGAGCTATTTTAATATGGAGATTTGTACTAACTCCTTAGCTTCAAAAGGGGTAGTTCCTATAATATAAACTTTAGGATTTTGGCTAGGTGGTTTAGGTGTACTAGACACAGAGACTCTTATATTGAAACCTTAGCTTTATTAAGATTGTGGTTTTGAGAGCGGGTAGTTACATGAATGACATTAATGTGTAATAAAGGTGGATTAGAAGAGGCTACCGACTCTTTATCACTTATGGGACTAGCAGGATCATGACCGAGTGGAATGGATGGAATAACAAATTTTGGCTTAGGATTTTGATCATTGAGATCATCAATTAAGAGGTAACTACAAAAATCCCAGGTACTCTATGATACACACATATTACCAGGGTAATAGTTATCATCAAAATCCTAAGCCAAAATTTGTTATTCCATCCATTCCACTCGGTCATGATCCTAATAGTCCCATAAGTGATAAAGAGTCGGTAGCCTCTTCCAATCCACCTCTATTACACATTAATGTCATTCATGTAACCACCCACTCTCAAAACCACAACCTTAATAAAGCTAAGGTTTCAATTATAGGAGTCTCTGTGTCTAATACACCTAAACCACCTAGCCAAAATCCTAAATTTTATATTATAGGAACTACCCCTTTTGAAGCTAAGGAGTTAGTACAAATCTCCATATTAAAATAGCTCCACCAAGTGCCTATTAAAATGTCATTATATGAGCTTATCGAGAGCTCTCCACAACATCGACAGGTAATGATAGAAGCTCTCCAAGATATTAAAGTCCAACCAGATGAACCACAACCTTTGTCATATTTTATAGGATCCCTCCAAATGGTCTCAACTCTTAGTTTTACTGATTTTGAGATTGTTCCTCTATTGCCTAAAGATCAAGATCCCACCCTTTTTATTATAGCTCAGATAAATCAAACTCAAATTAAAAGAGTTATGATTGATAATGGGGTAAGCATTAATATTATCTCCTTGCATGCTTTCTAGCAATTACAATTGCCAGAAACCATTGTCTCCCAATCTGTAGCAATTCTTTATGCATTTAATGACACAGTAGCACCCATGGTAGGAATAGTCATCCTTCCCATTTGTGTGGGTCCTCACACCATTCATGATCTTTTTTGTGTTATAGAAGGAACATTTCAATACAACATTCTATTAGGGCATTCGTGGATTCATGTGATGTGTACCTTCCACCGTTGATCTATGCCTTAAGTACGAACATGAAGGTCAAGTACACATCATCCCTGCTAATCCTCACCCCTTTAAATCATGAAACTTCACCTTTAGGTCAAATGATGTCATAATACCCTCACCTGACATAATTCCATCTCCATCTTCCAATCAAGCCTCGACTAGCACAACTATCTCTACTTCAAGATTACCTCCTCCAAAGTCTATTGACTCTATGATGTAGCTACTTTCAATGGGAGAATATCAGTTATTAACTTTTAATACTTTACCCACTCCTAAAGAGTATGGTCATCTTGATAAGCAACCCAAGTATTCACCTAGTCCAGGTGAGATCATTCCCTTTGGACCACCTTTCTTGTGTACTTACCTAATATATAGTGGGATCAACCAAGCTACCTCAGAGCGTGATGACAATGTTTATGCAAAATCGTTTACATCCAATTTCTCTTTTTTTAGCAATCCTCAATTTGTTCAAAAATACCTTCATTGCTGTGCCTGGAAAGGCTTCAACATGGCTAAGTATGAGCATGGTCCTCACAATGTCGCATTAGGAGATTCTAGAAAGCCACATGAAAATCACAGCTTAGGTTTTAAGAAGGATTCTAAGTCTGTCCTTGAACCTGATTTTCTACCATCTTTGGAAGAAGAAGAATCATCTTCCCCATCTGATACCTCTTCCTCAACTAGTGATACCATATCCATTCCTTCTAACTTTTTTTGAGTCATTTCTATCTTCTTAGAACCCCTTCTCTTTTATCGTAATAATGAGGTCCAAACCATCCCCTTAGTATATCCTCATTTAATAGGATATGAAGCACCAGTTATCCCTATTTTTTAGTGTCAAGATGATGAGTCAATCTTGACCCATCTAGGTGCTAAAAACTCTTATTTACATAATTTTATTCCGTTCAAAACATCTAGATTATTAAATGAAGCTATTGTTAATATTAATATCAGGTCCTAGGAAGTCCCAAGGGTTATTAAAATTAGCAAAGCCTTAAATATGTAAGAAACTCAAGATTTTACCACCTTTTTATCAGATCATAGTAAAGCCTTTGCCTATTCTTATAGTGATATGTCTGGCATTGATCCCTCAATCATTATCCATAACATCATAACCTTTCCTGATGCTAAGCTGATAAAGCATAAGCTTCGTAAAATTCATCCTCACATTGCACTCCTTGTAAAAGAGAAATTACAATTCCTTTTATCCATTAGCATCATTCAATCCATTGATTATCCTCAGTGGATGTCCAACATTGTTCCAGTCACCAAACTCGTAGGGGGACTTTACATCTATACTGAATTTCATGACTTAAATCTTGTTTGTTCAAAAGATGATTTTTCTCTTCTTAATATAGACCAGTTGGTGGACTTAACAACTGACCATGAAATGTTGTCTCTTATGAATGGTTTCTCTAGTTATAATCAAATTCTTATTGCACCAAAAGACAAACATAAAACTGCATTTATTACTCCTTGGGGAACATTTTGCTATTGTGTTACGCCTTTTGGTCTTAAGAACCTAGGAGCCACTTATCAGCGGGCCATGACTTATATATTCCATGACATAATCCATAAAATTATCAGAGATTATGTAGATGTTCTCCTCAAAAAATCAAAATTCTGTAAAGATCGTCTATCAGTCCTGAAAGTCATCTTTGATCATTTGCTTCATTATCGTGTACGTCTAAATCCTAAAAAGTGCATTTTTGGTGTCTTGATGGGTAAAATTTTAGGTTTTATTATTTCCATTCATGGAATAGAAGTGGATCCCGCTAAAATAAAGGATATTTTCGAGATGCCTCCTCCTTCCAATCTTAAGTAACTTCGTAGTTTACAAGGCAAGGTCCAATCTATTCATCATTTTATTTTCCATCTTTCTAACCGTTGTCAAGCCTTCCACCATTTGTTAAAGAAGAGTAGTCACTTTGTATGGGATTCTAATTATCAAGAAGCCTTTATTGTACTCAAATACTATCTCTTATCACCTCCTGTCCTTACTTCCCCTAAGGAAGGGCAACCTTTTTTCCTTTATATCTTGGCTACAAACCATGCTTTAGGTGTTATGCTTGCTCATCGAGATGAACATCACAAAGAGCATGTTGTTTATTATATAAGTCATACTCTCATAGAATACAAAACATGTTATTCGCATACTAAAAAATTATGCCTAGCATTAGTTTTAGTAACCTCTAAGCTTCATCGTTATCTCCTCAACCATAAGACATATGTCATTATGACTACTGATCCTCTTAAATTCATGCATTCTAGGCCATATCAAAATCAACGAATGGCTAGATGGATCATGTTGTTAGCAGAGTTTGATCTAGAATTTAATTATCAAAAGTCTATCAAAGGTCAAATCATTGCTAATCAATTGGCCAAAGCACCTCTTAGTAGTAATCAACCCACTAATTATGAATTTCGTGATGAGTCTATCACATCCACTTCCCAATTAGTCCAAGAATATCAAATGACGTTATTATTTGATGGGTTTAAGTGTGAACATGGAAGCGGTGCAAGGATTGTATTAATCCCTCCTCAGGGTATCCCCATGCCTTTATCTTTTAAATTAGACTTTGATTGCACCAATAACATGGTTGAATACGAAGCATTGATTATAGGACTCCAAACTACTCTTACACTAGGAGTCAGATCCCTTAACATCTATGGGGTTTCTCAGTTGGCGATCAATCAAATTACTGACGTATATCAATGTAAGAATGATATCCTCCAAAGATATAAAAATTTGGTCGATCATCTTTTATCTGCATTCAAACATTATGCCATCCAAAGTTACTCCTATGTCTACTAATAAGTTTGTAGATACTATGGCCTCTCTTGCTTCTTCTATCCCAGCCTCGTCTCAGGTGTCTAAGTTATTTATTCTCATCCATCAACTTAATCAACCTTCTTATGCAAGGAAGGATATTCCATCCATCCATAATATCGATGAAAATCTTGAAGAGCCATGGTATGTACAAATATTTAATTATTTGTCTATAGGATTGTCTCCCCCTCATCTATCCAAAGGTGCTAAGCGCGTGTTCCTGTAGAAAGCTACCCATTATGTCATTCTAGGGGGAGTTATTTATAAGCATGGTTTTGATAGTATTCTCCTTCATTGTCTCTAAAAGTGTGAAGCTACCTTAGCTATCCAAGAAGTCCATGATGGCTCATGTGGTGGACATTTTAATGGCCTTGCAATTGCTAAGAAAATCTTACACCTAGGTTACTATTGGCCTACTTTGAATCAAGATTGTTGCGCCTATGTTAAAAGTTATGTAAAATGTCAACAACATGCAAATTTATCTCATATCCCTAGTAAATCTTTGCAAGCTGCAAGAAACTTTTGGCCATTCTCCCAATGGGGGCTCAATCTTATCAAGTAGATTAATCCTAAATCCTCTCAGCATCATGGATTTATTATCACCACCATAGAGTACTTCACTAAGTGGGTAGAAGCTATGCCACTTATCTCGACCAAGGCAGAAAAGATTGTGGAATTTATCCATAATCACATTATTTTTTGTTTTGGAATTCCTTATAAAATTATAATAGATAATGGAAAATATTTTAAGAATAAGAAAGTCCAGGCATTGTGTGACTCCTTTAAAATCAAATTAAGTTTTTCTTCACCTTACTATCCTCAAGCCAATGGTCAAGCCGAAGCATCTAATAAAACCTTAGTCAAAATCTTAACTAAAGTCATTAATGAAGCTGGCAAAGATTGGCATCTTCGTATCCCTTTTACCTTATAGGCATATCAAACTAGTATTCAAACCCCTACAAGTGATTCTCCATTTTATCTAGTCTATGGTTCAGAAGCGGTACTTCCTTTAGAAGTCCAAATTCCCTCCCTTTGGGTCTCTCTTCGAGACATTATTTCTGATGAGGATTTTTGTTAGGAGTGTTTGTTCCAGCTTGAATTCTTAGATGAGAATCGAGCAACTGCCCTTGACCACATTTGTATATATCAAGAACGGTTAAAATGAGCATATAATCAACATGTAAGAGAGCATGAATTTAATATTGAAGATCTTGTGCTTAAAGAAAATCAACATGTCACTAATATGGAATGAAGTAAAAGGGGTAAGTTTGCTTCTAATTGGCTTAGACCATACATCATAACCCATAAATATGGATCTGGGGCATATTGTTTAGCCTCTCTTGATGGTACACCAAAATGTGAACCTCTTAATGCCTTGCATGTGTCCTTTTTATAGTTAGTAAATGTTGTCTCATCTTGAGTAGTCAATTCTATCATATCCCTTTATACCTGATAATGATATGAGAATTATGTGGCTACTCGATAGTTATTGTAATCCTTGCCTTGAATATGATTACCCTAGCTCTATTCATAGCATTCTCTCTTGGATAAGTCTCACCTATATTAGGAGAAACCCCAAATCATTATTTCCCTTATCTCTTACACACCCTTATTTTCTAAGATAGCATAATCATTTCATATAATGGAATCATGGATATTATCCTTAAAGGATTTTTTTATGCCAGTATTAAGATATCAAGTATCAAAATCCAAATCAAAAAGGGTAAAATAAATAGACTAATCCCTCGAAGGATAGCTGTAATCAAATCAAAAAGATAAAAATAAACAAACTGATCCCTCGAAGGACAACTGTGTAAAAATATAAAAATGTAGACCACTCCCTTGAAGGATGGCTACTAAGCAGAAAACTTCCTGCATTGACTAGTTTTCAAAATTATGCCATTTTCAAAAGCCCTAAAAGCAAGCCAAGCGTGTTAAAAAAAAAAAAAGCTTCCTGTCTCGGTCAATCCCAAGAAACTACCCGTGTCGATCAACTTTCTAATAGTAGACTTCAAATTTTGATCAATCTACTTGCTGGCATAAAATGATTCTCGGAAGAGAAATCTTGATTCTTGAAATATGAGTGACACTATTATTTATCTCTTATCCCATCAAAATCATCTAATCCCAATAATCTTATCTTTGATTACTGTAGGTTGTGTTAATATTTATTATCCTTTAGCTAAGGATGCATATGCAATGTAGTGGAGAGGTTCTCTTTTTGGTTGTGGTCCAAGCCTTTTCTTGCATGCAATCACCATCTTTTTAGTGGAAAATATGGATTACGCTCTTTGTAGTTAAAAAAGATTTACTATGTGACACGACAAGTTAGTCTAATGTATCTTATTGTTTTACCTCATGAGTTGGTTGGGACAATTGGGAAACCATTATTTAGCTCTAAGAGCCAAAGAAAATAGTTATCTCTTTTAGGGTGTGGATGATAGGAGGCATTTATGTTTGTTGAGTCACGGGAGATGGTTGTTTTGTGGCCACTGTAGAACCACCTATGGGTTTGTACACAACATCATGTGCCTTGCCTATAGTATACAATTATTTGTTTCCCTTCTTGGTAATAGTAATCCATTTGTCCAAAGGTGTTTGTGTATTCTTAGTCACCTCAATGGAGGTTTTGAATGGTGAGGCTAGTTCAGAATTGGCCATAAATGGGCACTCATGGATTTTGTGGTCCGTGACTTGACACCGAAAACAAGTATTCGACATGTTGATATAAACTACCCTCTGTGACAAATATTTATCACCAATTTGGATGTCAATGGCTTCATTAAAATCTTTGGCAAGATCTACTTCCATGCAAACATGTGTTTGGTGGTTGGGCTACATAATTTTTTTCTTGCTCAAACCCTATGAAGCATCCTATGGGTTTAATGAACACATGGACAAAATTTCACAAGGGCAAGGGGAGGCTAGGAAGCTCTATCCAAATTAGGATTTTAGTTTAGCTTGCTTTAAAATGATGAAGTCTCGAGTCCAATAAAAGAAGACTACTATGGTGTTATAGATAAGCCAAGGCCCATAGACAACAATGGCATGATAATGCTCTGAGATATTAAACTTAAACAAGAATAAACCCTTTTTTAGGTTTAAAACTCCTTCAAGCTTAACATTATGGGGAGCTGACTAAATATTTTAAACCTAAAATTTAAAAATAATTTTCATAAAACTCTGACCAACAAAATAGAAAACAAAAATAAATTGTTCATAATAATTACAAACTTTATCAAACTATAAACATTTTAAAACATCCGAAAGGCTTTCTAAAAAAAAAATTATTACTTCATTAAAAAATACTTTTAGAACAAATTTCAGTACTCACTTCAACACCATCTCTTTACACAATGCCTTCAAAAATATTTACAATTAACATTAAATAAAAGGATTATTTACCAAAGGTCGATCAAAAGATTGATGCACTACAATAAATGCATGGCCATTCCAAAAATATATTAAAAAAAAAGCTCAACTTCCTTTCTATTTACCTTTCCACGAAAATGTGCAATGTGGTCCTTTTTTGACAGACAGGCTCCCGAGTCCCCACGTGATGAATGAATGAATGAAGGATTTTAATAACGTCCACGAGACCACAACAGTCTATGGGACCCATCAGTCGTGCACATCCTCTTCAAAATGAGACCTCAGCAACAAAACGTTCCCTAAGTTGTCTGAACTTTCTTCTTGAGATCTTCCCTTCTGCTTTGAAGTTTGATCACGAGGTTCACCGTATTACCCAGCCTTGTTGCTTCAAACAGGGTGTCCAGGTTGGTGAATTTCAAAGTTTCACCATAACTATATCGGATGTCTTTGTATGCCTCACACTCCAAGAGGAAGTGTCGTTCTGTCTCCACCATGCCTTTGTTGCAAAAGAGACATATTCTCTCCTCCCAATCCTCTTTGGGAGTTAGTCATCTACCCGTTTCACACCTAATATGATGAGAGCTCATCCTAAGTTGGGCAATCAACATTTTCGCTTTCCACTTAATGTTTGCTCCTATATAGGGTTTTTCTTCAAAATCCCCTGTGGGGTTGAATTCTTTGAGGTAGTATTCCTTTTTATGGCCCATTTGTTTTGTCCACATGATGCCCTTGAATTTTCTTCTCACATATTTTTTTATTTCTTCATTAGTATTTGGGCACTCTTGCATGCTTATATCCCACCTCTTTACCCATTTGTCATTTTGCTTCCTCCAAGTGTTCTTTCTTCTAGTTAGCTCTTCCTCCATAATTAGTCTAGGCCACTTGTGCTTCTTCATGTTTTGAATCTTCTTGAGGTAGCTTAGTAACCGTATCATCGTCGATGCCTTTAGGGGGAAGGACTCTGTTGCAGCAAGTAGGATCTCATACGGCACCGAATTCTTGACTTTGAGATTGCTTATGATGAAGTGTTTTTGGATTCTCTCTATTTGTTTCCATTTATGATCTGACATACTGCTGCCCCAAATTTCACACCCGTAAAGAATCACCGGGATGACCAACAAACCGAAGAGTGTTCTCCTAGTCTTCCAATCCCATAACTCCACAGTCCTGCACCTATTTTGAAGAGAGTACAATGCTTTCCATCCTCCTTGGATTCTTTTTGCTCTACACATTTCCCAGCTGAGCTTGTGATGAAAATCAAGCCCGAGGTACTTGTACTCTTCGACTATCTCTAACGGGCTGCCTTCAAAGGTAAAGGTATATTGTTTCTTTTTTCTTTTCAAAGAGAAGATCATTACTTTGGTCTTGCTTGTGTTCACCTGCATTCCAACCTCTTGGCAAAAAGTTTCAAGTGCTCTCAAACGTTCCCTCAAGCTGCTGGTTGTTCTGGCAATTAAAATGAGGTTATCCACATAAAGAAGTAGTTTTATAGCATCCTTAGCTAGTTGAATCCCCTCCCTACTATCCTTATTTAACCATTCTTCTAATTTATCAATGTACAGTCCAAATAAAGTTGGTGAAAGTGGGAAACCCTGTTTGACCCCTATATCGCTATCAAAACACTCTGACATTCCATCACTAGTTCTGATTTTAGCCTTTATTTGCTCATATAATCTATGGATAGTAGCTCTGAGCTCATCCGAAACCCCCAGCTCCTTCATCCTATTCCAAAGTTTGTCATGAGGGACCGTGTCAAAGGCTTTTTTGAAGTTGACAAAGCAGCAAAAGGCCTCGTCTCCCTGAGTGTTCCATATTTTTTCAATCAAGAACCTAAGTGTAGCTCCATGATCAATAGTAGAGTGCTTCGGTCTAAATCCAGCTTGGCCCTTAGCTCTTTTTCCTTCTTTTTCTGCCCACATGTTGATTCTGCGCTTTATCATGCTTTCGAAGAGTTTACCAAGGAGGGGATTAACCATGATAGTACGATAATTTGATGGGTTATTGGTATCCCCGTTTTTGAAAATAGAGATAACCACACTAGTCGTCCACTCTTTCGGGAAGCCCTCTTGGATGGCCCTATTGAAGATGTGTTTGATATGAGGTGCCAATACGTCAGCACCCCACTTTAAGTACTCCGCTTGCAGCCCATCAATATCTTGAGCTTTCCCACTTGCTAATTGTTTTATGCCTTGAATGATGTCTTCGGTGTTGAAGAGTTTTGTATTCGCATAGATTATTGGGGGTCTAGATTTATCTTGGTCCCTCTCATATAGTAGCTTCGCATACTCAAGCCATTGGTTTTTGGTGATATTGTTTTTTGTTTGTTTCTTCTTTTGACGTAGCTCTTTCCAAAATCTTTTAGGGCTATTTTTTTCGAGGGCAATTAGCTCTATTCTTATGTTGTTTACATACTTCTCTTTCTTATTCTATAGCATCTTTACGTACTCCTTCTTATGCTCTTTGTCCATACCTCTCTTTCACAGATTTCTTTTTGCTATCTGGCATTCCTCGTCGAACCATGGGTTTGCCGGGAAAGTATTTCTTATTCCTCTCTTGGGTCTAGCTCTCTTACAACCATTTAAGGCCTTGTGTATTAGGGGAATCAACATGTTCTCTCTGAGAGACTGGTTCTTTATGTTAGTTGTTTTTTCTTCGTGATCTCTGAGCAATTGTTTGATTGCGGCTCTAAAGATTTCTTGATTCTCATGATTTAGAAGGATTTTACCTTGGGGAGTGTCCTTTTGGCCAAAGTGGGCTTGTTCTTCTTGTTGTTTCCTTATGAGAATGTGAACTTTAATATGAATTGGATTATGGTCTAATTTCAGCTCCAATATATTGTCCCCAATCATAACCTCCATCAATCTTGATGTGTAGCTCTGCGAACAAATGACATAATCTACTGCACTTTGGCCATTGTACGTTTTGCATGTGATTTTTCTTGATTCGGGCCATGCTCTCGTACCATTGCAGAGGACCATGTTGTAAGAACTACAAAGCCCTAAGAGTTTAGCCCCGAAGTGTGACACTGCACTTTTGCTATCTTGTGAGACCTTGTCCCAAAGTTGGTTGTTTTATTCCTCTAACCATAGGGGGTTATCTTTCTCTATGTTGTTTTTCAAATTGAGAGCTTGATTGTTTGCAGTTCTTGCATTAAAGTCTCCAATTATTACTATTTCTCCCATGTTACTAAAAACAAAAATGTCTTTTTTTAGAGCTGCAAATGGATCTTCATGATCTAGATTCCTTTTCTTATAAAATTTTGATCCCTTTGGAGCAAAGTAGCATGCTGCCATCCTTGTTGTGACTTGGTTTTCTGTAATTTTAAGCCATGTGAACTGCTTTTTTGGATCTTTTTTCTCCACTTTTACGAAATTGTCCCATTCATCTTTAATTAAGACTGCCACTCCACCATGTCCCTTGCCACTATCAGTTCTTTCATTCCACACTGATGTCTTTTTATACCCTTCAAAACCTGGAATCCTACACCCATCGTGTTCATGGGTCTCAATAAGGATGATGACATCCTTTCCTTCTGCTATGGGCCCCAATCCAGGGTCTCTTCTCCATGGATATCCTCTGCAGTTCTAACTTACCACTGTTAGATACCTCTGGGGGGCCCCGATTTCCTATTTCTTATGTGACATTTTGTCACCTATTTGAGCTTTGCCGTTTTGTAGCCAAGCCCATCTTCTTGCATCCCTTGCCACCTTTACTTTCTCCCACTCTTTCCTCCTTTCTTCCTATTGTATTATAGTGAGGTCCTCATCAATGTAAATTTGCATGCCTTTAAGGAATCTTTTATTCCTTAGTACCCTGGTTTTGTCCTCTATGTTCTTGAAGGTGATTCTCACATGTCTGTTTTTGCCTCCTATCCATCTTCCTATCCTATTTGCTTGTTGTATGACTCCTGTCCATTAAATTTGATCGTTAAGAAAGTCTCTTGCCAACTCCTTCGTGATTTCCTTCTCGCCATAGTCTTTTAGTCCTTTTATAATGATGCCAAAAAAGCCCGCGTAAGCGTAAGCGTAAGCTTCCCTTTCGTCCTAGACTGTAAACGCTTTCCGAGTCAACGGTAGAGTAGGTACTTGTACTTACCCTTACTGTACGCGAAATTTTTTGCTAAGTCTACGCTGAAAATTTCTTGGGGAGCTATAGGAAGATGAAGAGAAGCAAAGTTGTTGGCAAGATAATGAATTCTATTTTAGTATTTCATACAAATCAGGTTCCCTTGTTTGCATCGAAGGACAATGTTAACATTGATTTCATAAATTTACGGTGTCAAACTTCTGGTAAATTTGGGCGAATTTTGTGATGGCGGAGTGCCGACCATTGGGGTTTTTGTTGGGGCTGCCGTTTGCCTTGTTGTCTCTGATATTTGCTGTTGTGGGTGCAATTGTCTGGATCTTGGGGTAAATTTTCCTTAGAATAATTGTCAGAATCCATCAATCTATCTATAAGGTTTAATTATTATTATTATTATTAGATCAATCTATTTTGTTATGTTGATTATAGAGGCATATTTGTCTGCAGGACATTGTTGAGCTGCATATGTCCATGCTGTATATGCTTTTCTGGGTTGGCAAACTTGGCGGTTGGGCTCTTAAAGCTTCCTCTCAAAGTCATGAGATGGTTCATTCATCAAGTCCCCTGCTGATTCAATTTTTTTTGGGGAATAAAAGCGTGTGATCTTGGAATTGTGACTTCGGATTTTTTTTCCCCAATTCTTCAGTTGTTCGAAAGCATAAAATAAAATCAGCTTTGAGCCATTTCAGATCGGCTTTAAGATAATGAGAATTCAGATGAGGTGGCTTTAAGCCTAATTGATCTCATGTATGTAAAACTTTGTAACATCAATTCCAAATCTGCGGGAAATAATCGAATTGTATAAATATGTTCAGTTTCATAATTGACTACTGGTACCGGCATTGTTTTAGTTTGAGTTCATTCTACAAAGATTACGGGAAAATAATAGAATCCAGTCATTTTGGAAGGCTTAGCTGAGCTGTTTGAAATCCAATTTGGGATATAGATATAATTTATTGAAGCCCCTGTGAAAACCGCAGAGGGCGCTTTGCAGGTTTTTTTTGCAGATTACTGCCATTCTGGCTGCGATCTTTGTGGCATCAAACCGGAATACTGATCAACAAGACGGTAAAATCTTTAATTCCTTTACATTATAGTTATTCACACACAAACATGGAACATTCTTGATCTATTGTAGACCTGTATCTAGTATTTTATTAGGTGGCTGAATATAAATTGGGGAAAATGCTGCAAACACAATATTTATATTGCAATCGTGAACATCAACATTATATAAATGTGATTTCGTCGTTTTGGCACCATGATTTTAGGATCAAAAGTTTGCCTTGCTTTTGTAATGGCGAGGAACTAAATTTCCAGAATAAAGGTTCCAACCTTCTTTCTTCTTCTGTTTAGGGCAACAATTATGGAAATCCTGAATAGCATGGTGATTTGAATCATGGAAGTAATCTTTCAGAATCTATAAATTTTTAGGGAAAAGACCCTAAAAGGTGCATATTTAAGCGCGTTATATTGGAAGAAGAAACTAAAAAAACAGAGTGCAGAGAAAACATACATTCAATCACAAATATAGATCACATTTTTTCCTTTAAAAATTTGCTGTCCTCTAGGGGAGATATACAAATATCAATTCATAGTGTGTAGAATTGAAAGTAAATAGTCATCAGGCCTTTTCTGACAGTGACTGCTGCATCAAACTTGACAGTTATGTTCAAATATTTGACGTTTTGTTGTTTGGTGAGGAGGAGAGCACAAGGGACCCTGCTCCTCCACTCGAGAATTGGAACAGAGGAAGCATAAGTTGATTCAGTTGTTGTGGATGTGCACTGAATGGGGTTGATCTGCCACATGGATAACTAACCAATTTCAAAACATCAAACAACCTTAGTAGTAGCTTTTCATATTCAATCTTTAAAACATTCTATAGAAAGGTTAATTTTTCTTTTTCAGTAGATCAAAATAAGTTTCTTTCTGCTTCTCACGCAGTTGAATTTATTGTGCATGTAGCCTTCTAAAACAACTACATTTGGCTGAATTTTTCCATTAAACATTACAATATCTCAAATATAAAGGAAGAGGTCAGAACTGGAGTCTAATGTGGTGCAGAGTGAACGGAAATACAAGGGCTTAAATAAGATCAAACATACCGTCAATTGGTTTTCTTAATCCTATATACTTCATACTGACACGGTTGTAAAGGGCAGAAGCGATTTTAGAAACAGCATGCAGTGAGACGTTTTGGGCATTGACAAGTAGAGGTTGATTCAAACTATGCAAATGAACATATAGACTGTTAGGGGCAATCTGGGATTGTAAGAGTTGAGTGTGTCAGATTTGGCTCAAGGACAAGGAATTTGTGTTTTTGAAAGGGAGGTCACAAGTTCAAATCTTGCAGTGGATAAGGTATGTATACTTTATATTTGAAGTACAATATTGGGAGTACAGGCCCTGATAGAAAAGTGAAGTTTAAATCTTGCATGGATAAAATATGTATGCCTCATATTTAAAATACAATTAAGTGCTCCCTATATAGTGGAAGTACGAGGTGTCTGACATCGTAGAACTTAAAAAGATTCCGTTTCCAGAGACACTTGAATCCAATGATGGTAAGCACCTGGAGGAGTAGACCCCTGCCATCCCCGCTAGACATAGAAATAACCCCAACACAAAACACTGGGTTTTCCATCCACGATTGGGATTTACATTTATGGGGAAAGTGTATGGGTTGTTAATGGAATCTTTATGGTTGGATCTACCAAATTACATGTGACGGAAAATATTTGTAAGCTTTCATCTGTTAATTTCATGAGAGAAATAAAACATTTTTTTGTAACAAATTATATTGGTTACACTTTAGACAAAGAAGTTGTTTGGCGGTACAACAAATCATAGACATTATACTGGCAGTATTAGCCGAAACAGGATGCACACTTCTGTAACGGCGAAAAGACCAGTTTTCTTGCCCCTTCATAAACACAAAATGTTCAGTGCCACTTAGAGTAGACCTAAATTTAGGGAAGCAGACACTACTAAATTTGATGTGGTGCGCCTGTGATAGCACAACTTCTGTGTATGCTCTTGGCAGAGGATTTAGATGCAGCGAGGAAAGAGCGCCATGCGGCATGGAATAGGATTAAACCCCCTGAGAATGATTAGAAAATAAACGCAATGCAAGAACAGTTAGATGCCCCGGCGACGATGGCACAGCTCCATCATGGCGGCATCAAAGACTTCCTTTCAAGTGCAGAGTCGCTTGGGCCTAGGGTTGCGGGGACTCTGGGTGAGCGGTGAGGGAGGCAAAAAGTTGGCGGCAACGAAGCAGTGATGGGCCCTCGCTCAAACACTCTGGCAACTTTAGAACCAGCGGCGGCGGGATGGTGGCAAGTCACAGGTGCATCGTAGTTTCCACTGGCGGTTGAGTGATGCAGGTGGTGTTCGGACTGCGGTCAAGTTTATTCCGCACTGGTATCCCTTAACCGCCATGCGAATGCTCCTTAGCCGTGTGGCTAACCCCTATAAATCCGATTATTATTTTATGAAGTTTGACCAGGTTTTAATTTTAGGATATTGTTTTTCATTTGCGAGTGGTTGTCGACCCATAGTCAAAATGAGACAATATATTATTGTTACTATTTTAGTGAATTAATTCAAAATCAATCAACATTAAAATTAACAAAATTATGATAATTCACTTGTTAGTTTACATTTTTATTTTATTTTTTATTTTTAAAATCCGTAACATAGTAATTTATTGGTTAGTTATATATATATATATATTGAACTAACCAATAAATTATTATGTTACAGATTTTAAAATATATAAATATATATATTTTTTCTTTTCTCTAACATAATAATTTATTTTTCTCTAACATAATAATTTATTTGTTATGTAAAACTATTAAGTTATGCTTTTATTAAGGGGGCTTCCTAATTTTCTTTGTAGGTGTTTTGGAGAAAATTTAAGAACTCTCTCAATTTAATGGTTCTATAAATTTTTAATTATTTTTTACTAAGAAATTTTAAGTGAATATTCTAAGAATTGTATGCCTATAAGTGGTTATAGAGAACTTTTAACACCCTTCTCTAGTATCATTGTTTCCTTAGTTTCTATATTATTTAACGAGTCATGTGTTAAGTGGGTCTCCTTGCCTTGTCATTATTACTAAAAACATATTAATAAAAAAATTGTTAGTGTAGGATATTACTTTACGCTTACTTAGATGTTATTTCATTGAAGATGTTTATCTCACATTCATGAGGATTATGGATTTATGTCTTACTTCCACTTATATTGGGGAAGTTAGTCCCACATACATGAGATGGTTAGGATTATCTTATCTTCTACCTATTTGTACGTCTTTATTGTAAACTATTTATGATATAGAGTGGATAATAGTTAGTTTATTCTTTATGTGCAATGCATTAACTTCATGGTTGTGATAATGGATTCATGGAGAGATCTTGGTTGAAAAGTTTTCTTAATTCTATCATAGTGTCAGAGCGGTCTCCAATTGCCATTTTTTTAACCTGCTATTTTTCGCATTATTTGTCTACTCCTTAGATAAGTTGTATGGTTCTTTTTTAGATCTATCTTTTTTATATATTCAAAACACCTATATTGTGGAGAGTTTCTAGTTTTGAGTATGCTTAGATTTGTTTTGTTTAGATCTAACAAGTTCTAATGATTTGCATTTGAGTTGCTTAGATCTATTGTGTTGGCCATACATTTGTTTTGGAGAAATTATTAAAAAAAAATTAGAAAATCATGACTATCTTGTAGTTCAGTTTTCTCTTCACATAGTTGTTTGTTTCAGAAATTTTTTTCACTGCTGGAAAGAGGACTTTGAGAGGTTTCTAGAAAGTGATCATAATAAAGATTCTGATTAATATCTTAGGAGATATGAGGCTTTGAAGTTGACCTTATGATTTTTTTATGTGCCATTAAGGAAAAAAATCAGATCTTGTATTTAAAGTAAAATATCAACATAGAAGATTGATCTACATGGAAGATTATATTTTTCCTTTGCTGTAAATTTATTTCAAATCCACTTTTTTTAGATCTGGTAGAAGTAATTTAAGTTTCTCTAAGCATTTATTATTTTTGGTGTAATATTTTATTTTTTACCCATTTATGACGAGATAGCCTTATAAAAACTATATCTTTTAATCAATTAATTGAAATCGAGTGCTATTGTTTCAAAAGTGTATGTTTTTTATACATGATCTATTGACATTATTTATTTTGTAAAAATGCACTAAAATGTAAAGTGTTAAATTTGAGGGGGGCTATACAATAATCATAGGGGATTTGCTCTCTCATTATAATTTTGGATGTTTTTTCGATTGCAATGAAAATCCTATTTACATGAGCATTGGCCCACATTACTCTTTCTTGGCCCACATTGTAGTGCTTATGCCACTCTTGCACATTGCACTATCTTGAACACATTTTTAGTTGATTCTAACATCATTTACATGTGTTTTGTAGATTGTTGTTTTTGGATAGATGATCCTTTCGAGTGTGGTTTTGTATACGTGATGATGTTTTTCGCCATTTGTTACACTCCTCCACCAACCCATGACATGATTTATTTTAGGTTTTGTATTGGTACTTTGACACACTTATAGTTTGTGTCATCTCTCCATCAAGGCCCCTTTCTTAGTGCCTTGCCTTCTTCTATAGAGATACTTTTTCACTCCCTAATTTTTTTAGAGCGTTTCTCATGATACTTGATGACTTTTTCAACAGGTCGACAATCTCCTTGTTTGGAGCTATTTTGGTGAAGCCCAATATTTTTTTTGTTTTCATTTGATGTTTTTTTGTGTATGAAATATATTTTATTCGCATTGATTTAGAAAGTGCCATGGGGGGTTTATTGATTTAGTCTTGTCTACCTTCATGTGTTTCTATGCTCTATTTTGGGCACCTTTTCACTTCAGTTTCTTGTCTTTTTTATCACCATCAGAGTCATCCTATTTGAGAGACTTTATATTTTTGAAACCAATTTTTTGATAGTTGACAGTCTCCCACAACTTGAAGTGTAGATATTCTAGTGAATCTTAGTGTCATTTTATCTTCTTTGATAGTTCAATGGTCTCTTTTAGCATGATATGGAGTTATTTTGGTGTATAGTGTCAACTTATACAGTGTTTGAATAGTAGATTCAGACCACTCGTGCAAATATTTTTCATTCACTCCACCCATTTAACATTATCGGGGGTGTTCATATAGCATTTTTATTGTCACTCCACCCAGTCAATAGTATAGGGGGTGTGGTGTACATTCTACTTCTTAGGTGTTGAACGTTCCTTGCACATGCAATACTCTTTTGTACTTTCATCATCACTAATAGTTTTCTTGATTGAAGCTATTCTGGTGAATCTTATTATCAGTTGTTTTTTTGATTGAGTAGTGGATTCAGGTTACTCATACAGATTGAGTTCCTTTGTGACTTTTGAGTACTTGGAGTGCAGACTGCTTCAACATCATTTTTAAGGGGATTTTTAGCTCTCTTCGTTTTTTCTCTTTTGGAGGTGATTTTTTCCTATGGGTTTCTTTTTTCTTTTTCTTTTTTATGACAGTTATATGTATATGTTGCACTTTTTTGAGTATCTTATGGATTCTTCCTTTGTACATGGGTATATTATTCAAATATTTTATTTGTCGAAACTCATATACATATTTTTTACTTGTCTCCATGGCCTTCTTGGTGATTCTTATAATCACACTAGTTTAGTATTCGTATCAATGACACTAGTATGGTAGTCCCATCAGTCTTTGTGCTCACTTTTCACCATCTTGTTGGAGAGTGTTTAAGTGATGCTTCGTCAGGTTTATCATTCTATCTATTATTTTAGAACATAGTGTTCATATTCAATGATCTTTGTATTCAACACCATTCCTATTTTTACTTGGCAGTTACATCGACTCGACATCCATGTACTCTGGCAAGATAGATTGGTGTTTATAGGGACACGTGGATTCAAATTACATCCTTTATTGTACCCACCTAATATACACTTAAGGGGGATGTTAGTGTAGGATATTACTTTCCTACTCTTTAGCTTACTTAGGTGTTAATTCATTGGAGATGTTTATCTCATATTCATGAGGATGATGGGTTTATGTCTTACTTCTACTTATATTGGGGAGATTCTACACATACATGAGATGGTTGAGATTTTCTTATCTTCTACTTATTTGTATATCTCTATTATAAATTATTTGTGATACAGAGTAGATAATAGATAGTTTATCATTTGTGTGCAATGCATTAGCTTTATGGCTGTGATAATGGATTCATAGAGAGATCTTGTTTTTGAAATAACTTAAACATATGAGTAAACTCTCATAAAACTCACAATATAATAATTTCATATTTGTGCTACATGACATGCCAAAATAATTTAAAGAAATTGTAACAATAAGAACCAAATCTTCATTTTTTAAAATATTTTATGTGCAACCTTTTTAAAGTTGTATTTTCTAGTTCTTAAGTCATTTGATTGATTATAACCAAAATGAGTGTTGTATTCCTAGGATTGAAGCTAATTTTTTTGTTAGTGTATATTTCTTCTCTTCTTTTTCTGTTAGTGTATATGTCTTCACTTCATGTGGCCTTATCCATGTTTGGTTAACACATGTGCACATAAATTTATTTACTATGGCAATTACATCCTTTCTTCTCTTCATATCTTAACACATGAAAATCCATATTCCCTAGTTCCATCATGTTGTGTGCTCATGCGTAATCTATATTAACAAAATGCACTTTTGGCATACCATGGAACCTCCCAAAAGGAACCATTGTTAGTTTTAATTCATAAACCTAACAAGTTTTAGGGGATGAAGAATGAAATGAATACTTTAGTAAATGATATAAAATATGTATCTAATGTACTAGTTGTGTTTTCTAAACATTTCTACTATGCTCAATTTAAGTAAATTATATTTGTAAGATACTATTATAAGACGCTTCACATTAAAACACCAGTTCATATAAGTTTTAGTGGTAGAGTAAACATGAAGATGATCTAAACATCGTAAAAAAGGTGAAGTCAACAACGTTCACAACTCTTGAAACTAAGGGGTTTATCACAAATGATGAAGTAGCTAGTTTATGCATGTATCAATTACATAACTGCCTCGGTGGTTATGTAATCATTAGTATTTTCAAGTGGCAATTATATAGTTTCCACAATGGTTGAAAATCCATTAGTATATATCGTGGTTATTTTTCCACCATACAAAACATGAGAATGGGAATGACTGCAAATGTTTCCTCTTGAGATGATTTATTTAAGATACTTGGTGGGTTCTAAGTGAGAGAAAATAATTACAACATTTGTTGAAGGTAGAGGACATCAAAAACATGATCAAAGATGGTAATGATAAGTTATGAAGCTAGATTCACATTGTAGTTTATGTGTTTGAGTCATTTTTCATGTGGTCTCATTGTTTCCTAGTTGCTAATGGTTATTTCAGTACTATTGGATCTTTATGAAGTGTTTGAGAAGCAAAAAATAGTTGTGTGTGTAAGATTTATATATATAATAGTGTAAAATTTGTCCATGAAGGCCATGTTTGGTAAAAACTTGTACATTTTTTGATCTTCATAGTGAAAGGGGAGTGCAATTTCCTCACATACTGGAGTTTTTCCCACACCAGGTTTCTCAAGGATACATAGTGTGTTCATCTTGTGCTTTTTGTAAATTTTTGCTTCATTTTTATGTTCATTATTATGGACTTTTCAGTTCTATAAATTGTCTATTTCTATTTTAGCATTGACTAGAATAGTCACCTATCAAACATTTATTGAGCTAGGAATATAGGATTTATGTTGATGAAGCTTAGTGTGGAATATCCAAATAAAATACAGATCATATTAGTATTAAAGATGGTTTAATTCCATTTTTTTCTCTTTTTTTTTGGTTTTGTGTATTTTACTACATTCTAGTTTATGCCCATCATTATAGTAAGCAGTGCTAGTGGTCACGGTATCCTAGTTCCCTTTGAAGAAGAAATTTTCACAAGGAAGTGGAAAAAATAGATTAGAAGTATGGCCCAATCTAATTAATAATATACCCATAAAATATAAAATTGATTTTAAAAGCTTGAATAATGAGTGCTTAGCATCTCTCTTTCTATGAGAAAGCTTAAGTGGTTGGAGTCCATCATGGGGATTTTCATGGCGAATCTTGGTGCTTTTACATAGGCACTGAAAGCATACAATGAGGAAACTATCGAGCATGAGAAGGTGGAAACAAACCCATTGCCAATTAATATCTATATCCACTCAAGGGTGAGGAAAAGATATAGATTCAAGCATATGATAGAGATGTGAAGTGAAGAAGCTAGACCATTGGCTAGATCAACTAGAGGTATATTTAGTGTTTATAGGATCTTCTCTAGTTACAAAATCAATCATCCTTCTTCATCTAATTCTGGTAGCTCTATTTGGGATACAACTTTATATCCAATGACCTTATTCAATATGAAAACATGAAATACTAGGTGTATGTGAGATGAATGAGGCAACTCCAACTTATAAGCCGCATTTTCAATTTCATATAGAACCTAATAAGGGAAATAATACTTAAGAGCAAGTGTGCTCTCCTTTTTCTATTGATTCAATAAAATATTCTTGTAAGGATGTAAATGTATAAAGACCTAGTCACCCATGTTAAATTATCACTCACTATAGTGTTGATCTACTTGCTACTTCATCCTGTTTTTGTGCTAAGGCCGAATTCTCTATCAAACCAACTAAAAGCTCTTGTAGATGCTTAATGTGCTTCTCCACATCTCAAACCTTGGTTTTCACCCTTGATAAAGAAGTGATGGAAGGTGGATGGTAACCATATAGTGTTAGAAATGGGGACGTTTTAGAAGAGGTGTGAAAATATGTGTTATACCACCATTCTATAAGTTATAGCCATTTAACCCAATGTTCCTACTTATCTAATATAAAAAAATAGAGATACCCCTCTAAACATTTGTTGACAAATTCTATTTTTCCATTATATTAGGGATGGTAAGATGATCTATAAGTGAGCTAAGTAACTAAACAAAAAAATAGTTTAGTCCAAAAATTACTAGTGAAAATAATATCATGATCACTTACAATTATTTTTGGGCTTCAATGTAATTTTTGAACTACTTATTGTAAATGGGTGTGAGAGGGAATAAAAATGGACATAATTTGTAAGTCTTCCCATAATTACCAAGATAATATTCATACCTTCATAACAAGGCAACCTTATGATGAAATCCATGGAAACCTCCTCCCACCTTTGATTAGGAATTGCTAAATATTGTAATAGACCCAGGGTCTTAACATTTCACCTTTGTTCTATTGGCATATTAAGTATTCTACCATAAATATTTGTACATCTCACTTGAGTCCTTCCCAAAATATTTCTCTCTTGATTCTGTGATAAGTTTTCAATAACCCAGAGTGTCCCCTAATTGGAGATGCATATAGCTCTAAAAGAATCTTATGCTTCAGCTCTAAACATTTGCATAATTATATCCTATATTTATACCATAGGGCATTAGATTTCCATTCAAAATTGTCAAAGGCTAAAGAACCTTGCTAGATGTTTTGAATCAAAACTCACGTATCTTAGTCCTGCTCCCACTCTAACCTGGCTTCATCCACCCAATCTTCCTACAACATGGACATTGCACAAAGTAATGCTTATGTGAATGTATCCCATTTGGATAGTGCATATGCTACTACATTATCTTTACCCTTATTGTATATTATTTCAAAATCATAACCCAAATTTTTTATTACCCACTTCTATTTCTCCTTAGATGATAATCTTTTCTATAAAAAGTATTTGAGACTAGCATGATACGTTTTCACCTTAAAGTTTTTACCCATCATATAGGGCCTCCATTGTTTGACTAAATGAAGAATATCCATCATTTCTTTCTCATAGACAAGTTTTTGTATATTATTACCTTTAATTTGATGACTCTCCAATGTAAGGGGTTTTCCTTCCTACATTAGTACTACTCCCAACCTTGATCTGGAAGCATCACATTCAATAATGAATGTCTTTGAGAAGTCTAGAGTAGCAAAAACTAGGGTGGTGCACATAAATACTTTCAATTTCTCAAATGCTTTGGTGGTTGCATCAGTCTAATGAAAGATATCATTCTTTAGTAATGTAGTGAGTGTAATTGCTATGCTATCATAACCTTTCAAAAATCTTTGATAATAATTTGTTAGTCATCAAAACCCTTGAAAGTTTTTGAGAGTTTTGGGCATTGGACATTTCGCCATAGCTTTGATCTTCTAAGGATAACGTTTGATGCCTTCATAGGATACAATGTGACCCAAGTACTCTACCTCATGTACTCTAAAAGCACATTTGGATGGATTTGCATAAATTTGATGCTACTCCAAAACTATCAATGTCTATCTCACATGTTACAAATGTGCTTCCCATGTCTTACTATAAATCAATGTCATCAAATAAATTGGGCACAAACTTATTTTAAAAAGAACTGAAAATAGTGGTCATCAAGATCTAAAAAGTAGATGGTGCATTTTTAAGACCAAAGGGCATTACCAAAAACTCATAATGGCCCTCATGAATTTTGAAAGCAGTTTTATGAACATCTTCATCCCTGATTCTGTCAGGAATCTAGAACAACAAACATGCTCTGATTCCACTTGTCAGGATGCGAAACCGGAAACATACAATTGATTACCAAACTTCAAACAACTTAATATGCGGAAATAAACCAGATTCACCAAGTAACTAGAATTCAGAATAACACAGCATATGAGAGACAATACACAACTTGTATTAACACTTTATACAGAAAAGAATACAATAAAGAAGATGCCACTTCTTCTCCACCACCTTAAAGAGGTTTCCCACACCTCAAGTGAACAGTAATTCTACTCCCCAAAGCTCTCCCTCTCACAGGTCTCAACACCCAACTCAAATACAGAGTTGGTGTTCACCTCCCATGCTCCACGCATAACACAAGTGCTCCACGCACTCCACAAGCACTCCACGTGCTCCACAAGTACTCAAGGTACTTCAAGTAGATCTCCCATGAACCTGCAATAACCTGCACTTCAACAGACCATACTTATGGAAGAAACTCCCTTGCCTTCCTCTTGCTCTATCCGAGTACACCCCTGTACTCCAAGTAGATCCTGCCTGATACTGCTCCCTGTTGTGTTGCTGTCTGTATGACCTTGCACACCTGCAAATCAAACAATGGTTCTGCTCACCTGTGAACCTCGACCTCGCACACACATACACCTGCAGATCAACGATCTTACTTACCATGTAGATCTCCTATATAGGCCATGCAACTGTGACCAAGATCCTACACTCTTGAAGAACCCAACTGGCTCTCCAATCCAGCACTAACACACCTGGTACTGTGGCACTAGGAGGAACGCACCATTGCTCTACCTCACACACAGAAGGAGCTTATAATTATGCTCTCTTACTCCCTAGCACACTTTTCCAATACAACCATGAGTCTATTATATAGATCTCATCAAACAATAATTAGACATCTAATTACAATAATTAGATCCGCAGCTCTCAGTCTAAAATTAGATCTCTTCATGCAAATACTTGGTTTGTTAGCTAACTGCCCGTAAATAGCTCACAGTCGAACCACACAGGCGACCGACGTCGGTCCCTGTCTGCCTGGAGGTGACCGACGTCGGCCGATATATGACCGACGTTGGTTGCTTCCCTTTGCTATCCTGCCAACGTCGGCTGATCAGACCGACCCCAACTTCTTTGCAATCTTCAGCAACCTCCTCTCCTATTTGCATCAGTGAAGCTTTTAGCTCCACAATCCTAACAATCTCCCACTTGGAGATAAATAGCTGCACTGTACCTGTACCTGTACTCTGTCTAATCTATTTCCTGGTTTGTATCCCTCTTCAAGCTCCAACCTAAAGACAACACACCACACAACCTGTGATGTACCTCCTGTCATCCGAGTACCTGCCACATCTGAATCTACAACACCTGTAGTGAAGTCCTGACCCTGAATAGCAACACCTGTTGCCGGTCCCTCTCAGAAAACCTGAGAACCCAATTCCCCGAATTGGCTCCTAACTCTGACAGCTCCCACTGCATGGGAATACTCAGGTCTATACCAGACCTCATGTGATTTCGGACACTGTACCTGTCCAGCCCTTAGTGTGCTCCGGCTCTGCATCCTGAACCTCGCCAACACCTGATTCACATCAGCTCCCACTCGAGACAAAATCAACCTGTGATCTCCATGCCTCCCATGTCAAAGAATTCCACTGCTCCAAACTCCTCATGACATGCCACTGAACTAATCTTACCCTTAGCTCAGCAAAACCCTGTATGTACAAACCTGCTATAGCAAAACATACCGTCCACATACAGTAATAGAATGATGTCATGACCATCATCCTCCTGGTAAGTCAAACCACAATAGTTACCCTGACATCGACTGAAGCCATGCTTCGTCCTCCACCTGTCAAAACCTGGTACCACTGTCCTGCAGCTCCTCAAGACCATATGCCTGGTCTTCCGTCTCACGTATCCGTTCTCTCTATTCTTCTACTAAGGAATCCATTCGTCTCTGTGCTTTCATCCAGCTGGCAACCCTACCAAGACACCCCTGTTTGGTTTACCTCCAAGGAATCACATCCTCATCCATGCCACGCTCACACCTGTTTCCTGGATCCTTCCTGCTCTACAATCAGCAACAAGTATGAAGAAGAGGAACACAAATTTGAGGGCCTACTTATGCCTTCATTCCTCCGTATGGGTGTTTGAGACTCCTTGACAGCTTGCTGTCCACCCAAAATTCGTTACAGTGACCGACCTCGGTCACTCCACAGTATGCATCCGACCGACGTCGATTCCATGCGTCTGTACCTGACTACCAGCCTGCCATCGCTGGTGTCCCTGCTGCCGACGTCGGTCCTCCTGACCGACATCGGTCTTACATACTGCCGACGTCGGTCCCCTGATCGACGCTGGTCTTACCCTGCCCGACACTGCCGGCTTCGGTCTGCACATGACCGACATCGGCACCTGTCTGTTCGACGCCGGTTCCTCTTGACCGACGCCGGTACTTGTGTTCACCTGTGAGTGATGACTTTTTACCTGCGAGCTTCTTTGAATCAAAATCCATGTCCAAACTGCTCTGCTCAGATGTATCCAGCCTCATCCACTGAACTCTGTCTGCCATCTCCTCCAAGAACACCAAGGCTTTCCAGTTCTTAAGCCTGTCAAATATATCTATCTTCCGCTTAAGAACATGCATCTCCTTCCTGCTCATGTGACCAAGCCTACGAAGCCACGTCTCCGCAATAGAAGAAGAATCAGTAATATAAACAAGTAGATAAAGTATACCTCTTTTCTTACCACCAGCTAATTCAAGTGCTACCGCTGTGAGAGTTCTTGTGCATCTCTCATCACCCAATCTTTATGAAGAAATTAGCCAAATCTTCAAACCTGGGACCTGCATGACCTTCATCAACACCTGTGTGTTGGCCGCCTGCAATTTCAGCTTCACTTCCCCTTTGCCAATTCTTTGGCAAGGCTTACCAGCTCCTCTACCTGGGGCTGCATGGAAAGAGGCAACCGAATCTTTTATTCAAGATTCAACTTTATCCAAGAAACCTGCAAATACATCCTGTGCAACAACACCTGCTACATCTGTATCTTCAATTTCTTCATGCTGATCTGTTACCAACCAACAATGTTCTTTTACCTGCTCTTTTTTTCCATCGGACCGTGAGTAACCGTCTGTACTTTTCAACTCCTCCATTCTTAGCTTACTTTGATCTGCCGTTGCTCTACTCCCACTCAATCAGAAACCCCTGAGAGTGCCCTGTAATCAAAACACAACCTGCTTCCTGCAACCTTAGCTCTGATACCACTTGTCAGGAATCTAGAACAACAAACATGCTCTGATTCCACTTGTCAGGATGCGAAACCGGAAATATACAATTGATTACCAAACTTCAAACAACTTAATATGCGGAAATAAACCAGATTCACCAAGTAACTAGAATTCAGAATAACACAGCATATGAGAGACAATACACAACTTGTATTAACACTTTATACAGAAAAGAATACAATAAAGAAGATGCCACTTCTTCTCCACCACCTTACAGAGGTTTCCCACACCTCAAGTGAACAGTAATTCTTCTCCCCAAAGCTCTCCCTCTCACAGGTCTCAACACCCAACTCAAATACAGAGTTGGTGTTCACCTCCCATGCTCCACGCATAACACAAGTGCTCCACGCACTCCACAAGCACTCCACGTGCTCCACAAGTACTCAAGGTACTTCAAGTAGATCTCCCATGAACCTGCAATAACCTGCACTTCAACAGACCATACTTATGGAAGGAACTCCCTTGCCTTCCTCTTGCTCTATCCGAGTACACCCCTGTACTCCAAGTAGATCCTGCCTGATACTTCTCCCTGTTGTGTTGCTGTCTGTATGACCTTGCACACCTGCAAATCAAACAATGGTTCTGCTCACCTGTGAACCTCGACCTCGCACACACATACACCTGCAGATCAACGATCTTACTTACCATGTAGATCTCCTATATAGGCCATGCAACTGTGACCAAGATCCTACACTCTTGAAGAACCCAACTGGCTCTCCAATCCAGCACCAACACACCTGGTACTGTGGCACTAGGAGGAACGCACCATTGCTCTACCTCACACACAGAAGGAGCTTATAATTATGCTCTCTTACTCCCTAGCACACTTTTCCAATACAACCATGAGTCTATTATATAGATCTCATCAAACAATAATTAGACATCTAATTACAATAATTAGATCCGCACCTCTCAGTCTAAAATTAGATCTCTTCATGCAAACACTTGGTTCGTTAGCTAACTGCCCGTAAATAGCTCGCAGTCGAACCACACAGGCGACCGACGTCGGTCCCTGTCTGCCTGGAGGTGACCGACGTCGGCCGATATATGACCGACGTCCGTTGCTTCCCTTTGCTATCCTGCCGACGTCGGCTGATCAGACCGACCCCAACTTCTTTACAATCTTCAGCAACCTCCTCTCCTGTTTGCATCAGTGAAGCTTTTAGCTCCACAATCCTAACAATCTCTCACTTGGAGATAAACAGCTACACTGTACCTGTACCTGTACTCTGTCTAATCTGTTTCCTAGTTTGTATCCCTCTTCAAGCTCCAACCTGAAGACAACACACCACACAACCTGTGATGTACCTCCTGTCATCCGAGTACCTGCCACATCCGAATCTACAACACCTGTAGTGAAGTCCTGACCCTGCATAGCAACACCTGCTGCCGGTCCCTCTCAGAAAACCTGAGAACCCACTTCCCCGAATTGGCTCCTAACTCTGACAGCTCCCACTGCATGGGAATACTCAGGTCTATACCAGACCTCATGTGATTTCGGACACTGTACCTATCCAGCCCTTAGTGTGCTCCGGCTCTGCATCCCGAACCTCGCCAACACCTGATTCACATCAGCTCCCACTCGAGACAAAATCAACCTGTGATCTCCATGCCTCCCATGTCAAAGAATTCCGCTGCTCCAAACTCCTCATGACATGCCACTGAACTAATCTTACCCTTAGCTCAGCAAAACCCTGTATGTACAAACCTGCTATAGCAAAACATACCGTCCACATACAGTAACAGAATGATGTCATGACCATCATCCTCCTGGTAAGTCAAACCACAGTAGTTACCCTGACATCGACTGAAGCCATGCTTCGTCCTCCACCTGTCAAAACTTGGTACCACTGTCCTGCAGCTCCTCAAGACCATATGCCTGGTCTTCCGTCTCACGTATCCGTTCTCTCCATTCTTCTACTAAGGAATCCATTCGTCTCTATGCTTTCATCCAGCTGGCAACCCTACCAAGACACCCCTGTTTGGTTTACCTCCAAGGAATCACATCCTCATCCATGCCACGCTCACACCTGTTTCCTGGATCCTTCCTGCTCTACAATCAGCAACAAGTATGAAGAAGAGGAACACGAATTTGAGGGCCTACTTACGCCTTCAGTCCTCCGTATGGGTGTTTGAGACTCCTTGACAGCTTGCTGTCCACCCAAAATTCGTTACAGTGACCGACCTCGGTCACTCCACAGTCTGCATCCGACCGACGTCGGTTCCATGCGTCTGTACCTGACTACCAGCCTGCCATCGCTGGTGTCCCTGCTGCCGACATCGGTCCTCCTGACCGACATTGGTCTTACATACTGCCGACGTCGGTCCCCTGACCGACGCCGGTCTTACCCTGCCCGACACTGCCGGCTTCGGTCTGCACATGACCGACATCGGCACCTGTCTGTTCGACGCCGGTTCCTCTTGACCGACACCGGTACCTGTGTTCACCTGTGAGTGATGACTTTTTACCCGCGAGCTTCTTTGAATCAAAATCCATGTCCAAACTGCTCTGCTCAGATGTATCCAGCCTCATCCACTGAACTCTGTCTGCCATCTCCTCCAAGAACACCAAGGCTTTCCAGTTCTTAAGCCTGTCAAATATATCTGTCTTTCGCTTAAGAACATGCATCTCCTTCCTGCTCATGTGACCAAGCCTACGAAGCCACGTCTCCGCAATAGAAGAAGAATCAGTAATATAAACAAGTAGATAAAGTATACCTATTTTCTTACCACCAGCTAATTCAAGTGCTACCGCTGTGAGAGTTCTTGTGCATCTCTCATCACCCAATCTTTCTGAAGAAATTAGCCAAATCTTCAAACCTGGGACCTGCATGACCTTCATCAACACCTGTGTGTTGGCCGCCTGCAATTTCAGCTTCACTTCCCCTTTGCCAATTCTTTGGCAAGGCTTACCAGCTCCTCTACCTGGGGCTGCATGGAAAGAGGCAACCGAATCTTTTATCCAAGATTCAACTTTATCCAAGAAACTTGCAAATACATCCTGTGCAACAACACCTGCTACATCTGTATCTTCAATTTCTTCATGCTGATCTGTTACCAACCAACAATGTTCTTTTACCTGCTCTTTCTTTCCATCGAACCGTGAGTAACCGTCTGTGCTTTTCAACTCCTCCATTCTTAGCTTACTTTGATCTGCCGTTGCTCTACTCCCACTCAATCAGAAACCCCTGAGAGTGCCCTGTAATCAAAACACAACCTGCTTCTGCAACCTTAGCTCTGATACCACTTGTCAGGAATCTAGAACAACAAACATGCTCTGATTCCACTTGTCAGGATGCGAAACCGGAAACATACAATTGATTACCAAACTTCAAACAACTTAATATGCGGAAATAAACCAGATTCACCAAGTAACTAGAATTCAGAATAACACAGCATATGAGAGACAATACACAACTTGTATTAACACTTTATACAGAAAAGAATACAATAAAGAAGATGCCACTTCTTCTCCACCACCTTACAGAGGTTTCCCACACCTCAAGTGAACAGTAATTCTTCTCCCCAAAGCTCTCCCTCTCACAGGTCTCAACACCCAACTCAAATACAGAGTTGGTGTTCACCTCCCATGCTCCACGCATAACACAAGTGCTCCACGCACTCCACAAGCACTCCACGTGTTCCACAAGTACTCAAGGTACTTCAAGTAGATCTCCCATGAACCTGCAATAACCTGCACTTCAACAGACCATACTTATGGAAGGAAATCCCTTGCCTTCCTCTTGCTCTATCCGAGTACACCCCTGTACTCCAAGTAGATCCTGCCTGATACTGCTCCCTGTTGTGTTGCTGTCTGTATGACCTTGCACACCTGAAAATCAAACAATGGTTCTGCTCACCTGTGAACCTCGACCTCGCACACACATACACCTGCAGATCAACGATCTTACTTACCATGTAGATCTCCTATATAGGCCATGCAACTGTGACCAAGATCCTACACTCTTGAAGAACCCAACTGGCTCTCCAATCCAGCACCAACACACCTGGTACTGTGGCACTAGGAGGAACGCACCATTGCTCTACCTCACACACAGAAGGAGCTTATAATTATGCTCTCTTACTCCCTAGCACACTTTTCCAATACAACCATGAGTCTATTATATAGATCTCATCAAACAATAATTAGACATCTAATTACAATAATTAGATCCGCACCTCTCAGTCTAAAATTAGATCTCTTCATGCAAACACTTGGTTCGTTAGCTAACTGCCCGTAAATAGCTCGCAGTCGAACCACACAGGCGACCGACGTCGGTCCCTGTCTGCCTGGAGGTGACCGACGTTGGCCGATATATGACCGACGTCGGTTGCTTCCCTTTGCTATTCTACCGACGTCGGCTGATCAGACCGACCCCAACTTCTTTGCAATCTTCAGCAACCTCCTCTCCTGTTTGCATCAGTGAAGCTTTTAGCTCCACAATCCTAACAATCTCCCACTTGGAGATAAACAGTTGCACTGTACCTGTACCTGTACTCTGTCTAATTTGTTTCCTGATTTGTATCCCTCTTCAAGCTCCAACCTGAAGACAACACACCACACAACCTGTGATGTACCTCCTGTCATCTGAGTACCTGCCACATCCGAATCTACAACACCTGTAGTGAAGTCCTGACCCTGCATAGCAACACCTGCTGCCGGTCCCTCTCAGAAAACCTGAGAACCCACTTCCCCGAATTGGCTCCTAACTCTGACAGCTCCACTGCATGGGAATACTCAGGTCTATACCAGACCTCATGTGATTTCGGACACTGTACCTGTCCAGCCCTTAGTGTGCTCCGGCTCTGCATCCCGAACCTCGCCAACACCTGATTCACATCAGCTCCCACTGGAGACAAAATCAACCTGTGATCTCCATGCCTCCCATGTCAAAGAATTCCGCTGCTCCAAACTCCTCATGACATGCCACTGAACTAATCTTACCCTTAGCTCAGCAAAACCCTGTATGTACAAACCTGCTATAGCAAAACATACCGTCCACATACAGTAACAGAATGATGTCATGACCATCATCCTCCTGGTAAGTCAAACCACAGTAGTTACCCTGACATCGACTGAAGCCATGCTTCGTCCTCCACCTGTCAAAACCTGGTACCACTGTCCTGCAGCTCCTCAAGACCATATGCCTGGTCTTCTGTCTCACGTATCCGTTCTCTCTATTCTTCTACTAAGGAATCCATTCGTCTCTGTGCTTTCATCCAGCTGGCAACCCTACCAAGACACCCCTGTTTGGTTTACCTCCAAGGAATCACATCCTCATCCATGCCACGCTCACACCTGTTTCCTGGATCCTTCCTGCTCTACAATCAGCAACAAGTATGAAGAAGAGGAACACGAATTTGAGGGCCTACTTATGCCTTCAGTCCTCCATATGGGTGTTTGAGACTCCTTGACAGCTTGCTGTCCACCCAAAATTTGTTACAGTGACCGACCTCGGTCACTCCATAGTCTGCATCCGACCGACGTCGGTTCCATGCGTCTGTACCTGACTACCAGCCTGCCAGCGCTGGTGTCCCTGCTGCCGACGTCGGTCCTCCTGACCGACATCGGTCTTACATACTGCCGACGTCGGTCCCCTGACCGACGCCGGTCTTACCCTGCCCGACACTGCCGGCTTCGGTCTGCACATGACCGACATTGGCACCTGTCTGTTCGACCCCGGTTCCTCTTGACCGATGCCGGTACCTGTGTTCAACTATGAGTGATGACTTTTTACCCGCGAGCTTCTTTAAATCAAAATCCATGTCCAAACTGCTCTGCTCAGATGTATCCAGCCTCATCCACTGAACTCTGTCCGCCATCTCCTCCAAGAACACCAAGGCTTTCCAGTTCTTAAGCCTGTCAAATATATCTGTCTTCCGCTTAAGAACATGCATCTCCTTCCTGCTCATGTGACCAAGCCTACGAAGCCACGTCTCCGCAATAGAAGAAGAATCAGTAATATAAACAAGTAGATAAAGTATACCTGTTTTCTTACCACCAGCTAATTCAAGTGCTACCGCTGTGAGAGTTCTTGTGCATCTCTCATCACCCAATCTTTCTGAAGAAATTAGCCAAATCTTCAAACCTGGGACTTGCATGACCTTCATCAACACCTGTGTGTTGGCTGCCTACAATTTCAGCTTCACTTTCCCTTTGCCAATTCTTTGGCAAGGCTTACCAGCTCCTCTACCTGGGGCTGCATGGAAAGAGGCAACCGAATCTTTTATCCAAGATTCAACTTTATCCAAGAAACCTGCAAATACATCCTGTGTAACAACACCTGCTACATCTGTATCTTCAATTTCTTCATGCTGATCTGTTACCAACCAACAATGTTCTTTTACCTGCTCTTTCTTTCCATCGGACCGTGAGTAACCGTCTGTGCTTTTCAACTCCTCCATTCTTAGCTTACTTTGATCTGCCGTTGCTCTACTCCCACTCAATCAAAAACCCCTGAGAGTGCCCTGTAATCAAAACACAACCTGCTTCCTGTAACCTTAGCTCTGATACCACTTGTCAGGAATCTAGAACAACAAACATGCTCTGATTCCACTTGTCAGGATGCGAAACCGGAAACATACAATTGATTACCAAACTTCAAACAACTTAATATGCGGAAATAAACCAGATTCACCAAGTAACTAGAATTCAGAATAACACAGCATATGAGAGACAATACACAACTTGTATTAACACTTTATACAGAAAAGAATACAATAAAGAAGATGCCACTTCTTCTCCACCACCTTACAGAGGTTTCCCACACCTCAAGTGAACAGTAATTCTTCTCCCCAAAGCTCTCCCTCTCACAGGTCTCAACACCCAACTCAAATACAGAGTTGGTGTTCACCTCCCATGCTCCACGCATAACACAAGTGCTCCACGCACTCCACAAGCACTCCACGTGCTCCACAAGTACTCAAGGTACTTCAAGTAGATCTCCCATGAACCTGCAATAACCTGCACTTCAACAGACCATACTTATGGAAGGAACTCCCTTGCCTTCCTCTTGCTCTATCCGAGTACACCCCTGTACTCCAAGTAGATCCTGCCTGATACTGCTCCCTATTGTGTTGCTGTCTGTATGACCTTGCACACCTGCAAATCAAACAATGGTTCTGCTCACCTGTGAACCTCGACCTCGCACACACATACATCTGCAGATCAACAATCTTACTTACCATGTAGATCTCCTATATAGGCCATGCAACTGTGACCAAGATCCTACACTCTTGAAGAACCCAACTGGCTCTCCAATCCAGCACCAACACACTTGGTACTGTGGCACTAGGAGGAACGCACCATTGCTCTACCTCACACACAGAAGGAGCTTATAATTATGCTCTCTTACTCCCTAGCACACTTTTCCAATACAACCATGAGTCTATTATATAGATCTCATCAAACAATAATTAGACATCTAATTACAATAATTAGATCCGTAGCTCTCAGTCTAAAATTAGATCTCTTCATGTAAACAGTTGGTTCGTTAGCTAACTGCCCGTAAATAGCTCGCAGTCGAACCACACAGGCGATCGACGTCGGTCCCTGTCTGCCTGGAGGTGACCGACGTCGGCCGATATATGACCGACGTCGGTTGCTTCCCTTTGCTATCCTACCGACGTCGGCTGATCAGACAGACCCCAACTTCTTTGCAATCTTCAGCAACCTCCTCTCCTGTTTGCATCAGTGAAGCTTTTAGCTCCACAATCCTAACAATCTACCACTTAGAGATAAACAGCTGCACTGTACCTGTACCTATACTCTGTCTAATCTGTTTCCTGGTTTGTATCCCTCTTCAAGCTCCAACTTGAAGACAACACACCACACAACCTGTGATGTACCTCCTGTCATCCGAGTACCTGCCACATCCAAATCTACAACACCTGTAGTGAAGTCCTGACCCTGCATAGCAACACCTGCTGCCGGTCCCTCTCAGAAAACTTGAGAACCCACTTCCCCGAATTGGCTCCTAACTCTAACAGCTCCCACTGCATGGGAATACTCAGGTCTATACCTGACCTCATGTGATTTCAGACACTGTACCTGTCCAGCCCTTAGTGTGCTCTGGCTCTGCATCCCGAACCTCGCCAACACCTGATTCACATCAGCTCCCACTCGAGACAAAATCAACCTGTGATCTCCATGCCTCCCATGTCAAAGAATTCCGCTGCTCCAAACTCCTCATGACATGCCACTGAACTAATCTTACCCTTAGCTCAGCAAAACCCTGTATGTACAAACTTGCTATAGCAAAACATACCGTCCACATACAGTAACAGAATGATGTCATGACCATCATCCTCCTGGTAAGTCAAACCACAGTAGTTACCCTGACATCGACTGAAGCCATGCTTCGTCCTCCACCTGTCAAAACCTGGTACCACTGTCCTGCAGCTCCTCAAGACCATATGCCTGGTCTTCCGTCTCACGTATCCGTTCTCTCTATTCTTCTACTAAGGAATCCATTCATCTCTGTGCTTTCATCCAGCTGGCAACCCTACCAAGACACCCCTGTTTGGTTTACCTCCAAGGAATCACATCCTCATCCATGCCACGCTCACACCTGTTTCCTGGATCCTTCCTGCTCTACAATCAGCAACAAGTATGAAGAAGAGGAACACGAATTTGAGGGCCTACTTATGCCTTCAGTCCTCCGTATGGGTGTTTGAGACTCCTTGACAGCTTGCTGTCCACCCAAAATTCGTTACAGTGACCGACCTCGGTCACTCCACAGTCTGCATCCGACCGACGTTGGTTCCATGCGTCTGTACCTGACTACCAGCCTGCCAGCGCTGGTGTCCCTGCTACCGACGTCGGTCCTCCTGACCGACATCGGTCTTACATATTGTCGACGTCGGTCCCCTGACCGACGCCGATCTTACCCTGCCTGACACTGCCGGCTTCGGTCTGCACATGACCGACATCGGCACCTGTCTGTTCGACGCCGGTTCCTCTTGATCGACGCCGGTATCTGTGTTCACCTGTGAGAGATGACTTTTTACCCGCGAGCTTCTTTGAATCAAAATCCATATCCAAATTGCTCTGCTCAGATGTATCCAACCTCATCCACTGAACTCTATCCGCCATCTCCTCCAGGAACACCAAGGCTTTCCAGTTCTTAAGCCTGTCAAATATATCTGTCTTCCGCTTAAGAACATGCATCTCCTTCCTGCTCATGTAACCAAGCCTACGAAGCCACGTCTCCGCAATAGAAGAAGAATCAGTAATATAAACAAGTAGATAAAGTATACCTGTTTTCTTACCACCAACTAATTCAAGTGCTACCGCTGTGAGAGTTCTTGTGCATCTCTCATCACCCAATCTTTCTGAAGAAATTAGCCAAATCTTCAAACCTGGGACCTGCATGACCATCAACACCTGTGTGTTGGCCGCCTGCAATTTCAGCTTCACTTCCCCTTTGCCAATTCTTTGGCAAGGCTTACCAGCTCCTCTACCTGGGGCTGCATGGAAAGAGGCAACCGAATCTTTTATCCAAGATTCAACTTTATCCAAAAAACCTGCAAATACATCCTGTGCAACAACACCTGCTACATCTGTATCTTCAATTTCTTCATGTTGATCTGTTACCAACCAACAATGTTCTTTTACCTGCTCTTTCTTTCCATCAGACCGTGAGTAACCATCTGTGCTTTTCAACTCCTCCATTCTTAGCTTACTTTGATCTGCCGTTGCTCTACTCCCACTCAATCAGAAACCCCTGAGAGTGCCCTGTAATCAAAACACAACCTGCTTCCTGCAACCTTAGCTCTGATACCACTTGTCAGGAATCTAGAACAACAAACATGCTCTGATTCCACTTGTCAGGATGCGAAATCGGAAACATACAATTGATTACCAAACTTCAAACAACTTAATATGCGGAAATAAACCAGATTCACCAAGTAACTAGAATTCAGAATAACACAACATATGAGAGACAATACACAACTTGTATTAACACTTTATACAGAAAAGAATACAATAAAGAAGATGCCACTTCTTCTCCACCACCTTACAGAGATTTCCCACACCTCAAGTGAACAGTAATTCTTCTCCCCAAAGCTCTCCCTCTCACAGGTCTCAACACCCAACTCAAATACAGAGTTGGTGTTCACCTCCCATGCTCCACGCATAACACAAGTGCTCCATGCACTCCACAAGCACTCCACGTGCTCCACAAGTACTCAAAGTACTTCAAGTAGATCTCCCATGAACCTGCAATAACCTGCACTTCAACAGACCATACTTATGGAAGGAACTCCCTTGCCTTCCTCTTGCTCTATCCGAGTACACCCCTGTACTCCAAGTAGATCCTGCCTGATACTGCTCCCTATTGTGTTGCTGTCTGTATGACCTTGCACACCTACAAATCAAACAATGGTTCTGCTCACCTGTGAACCTCGACCTCGCACACACATACACCTGCAGATCAACGATCTTACTTACCATGTAGATCTCCTATATAGGCCATGCAACTGTGACCAAGATCCTACACTCTTGAAGAACCCAACTGGCTCTCCAATCCAGCACCAACACACCTGGTACTGTGGCACTAAGAGGAATGCAGCATTGCTCTACCTCACACACAGAAGGAGCTTATAATTATGCTCTCTTACTCCCTAGCACACTTTTCCAATACAACCATGAGTCTATTATATAGATCTCATCAAACAATAATTAGACATCTAATTACAATAATTAGATCCACACCTCTCAATCTAAAATTAGATCTCTTCATGCAAACACTTGGTTCGTTAGCTAACTGCCCGTAAATAGCTCGCAGTCGAACCACACAGGCGACCGACATCGGTCCCTGTCTGCCTGGAGGTGACCGACGTCGGCTGATATATGACCGACGTCGGTTGCTTCCCTTTGCTATCCCGCCGACGTCAGCTGATCAGACTGACCCCAACTTCTTTGCAATCTTCAGCAACCTCCTCTCCTGTTTGCATCAGTGAAGCTTTTAGCTCCACAATCCTAACAATCTCCCACTTGGAGATAAATAGCTGCACTGTACCTATACCTTTACTCTGTCTAATCTGTTTCCTGGTTTGTATCCCTCTTCAAGCTCCAACCTGAAGACAACACACCACACAACCTGTGATGTACCTCCTGTCATCTAAGTACCTGCCACATCTGAATCTACAACACCTGTAGTGAAGTCCTGACCCTGCATAGCAACACCTGCTGCCGGTCCCTCTCAGAAAACCTGAGAACCCACTTCCCCGAATTGGCTCCTAACTCTGACAGCTCCCACTGCATGGGAATACTCAGGTCTATACCAAACCTCATGTGATTTCAGACACTGTGCCTGTCCAGCCCTTAGTGTGCTCCGGCTCTGCATCCCGAACCTCGCCAACACCTGATTCACATCAGCTCCCACTGGAGACAAAATCAACCTGTGATCTCCATGCCTCCCATGTCAAAGAATTTTGCTACTCCAAACTCCTCATGACATGCCACTGAAGTAATCTTACCCTTAGCTCAGCAAAACCCTGTATGTACAAACCTGCTATAGCAAAACATACCATCCACATACAGTAACAGAATGATGTCATGACCATCATCCTCCTGGTAAGTCAAACCACAGTAGTTACCCTGACATCGACTGAAGCCATGCTTCGTCCTCCACCTGTCAAAACCTGGTACCACTGTCCTGCAGCTCCTCAAGACCATATGCCTGGTCTTCCGTCTCACGTATCCGTTCTCTCTATTCTTCTACTAAGGAATCCATTCGTCTCTGTGCTTTCATCCAGCTGGCAACCCTACCAAGACACCCCTATTTGGTTTACCTCCAAGGAATCACATCCTCATCCATGCCACGCTCACACCTGTTTCCTAGATCCTTCCTGCTCTACAATCAGCAACAAGTATGAAGAAGAGGAACATGAATTTGAGGGCCTACTTATGCCTTCAGTCCTCCGTATGGGTGTTTGAGACTCCTTGACAGCTTGCTGTCCACCCAAAATTCGTTACAGTGACCGACCTCGGTCACTCCACAGTCTGAATCTGACCGACGTCGATTACATGCGTCTGTACCTGACTACCAGCCTGCCAGCGCTGGTGTCCCTGCTGCCGACGTCGGTCCTCCTGACCGACATCGGTCTTACATACTACCGACGTCGGTCCCCTGACCGACGCCGGTCTTACCCTGCCCGACACTGCCGGCTTCGATCTGCACATGACCGACATCGGCACCTGTCTGTTTGACGCCGGTTCCTTTTGACCGACGCCGGTACCTGTGTTCACCTGTGAGTGATGACTTTTTACTCGCGAGCTTCTTTGAATCAAAATCCATGTCCAAACTGCTCTGCTCAGATGTATCCAACCTCATCCACTGAACTCTGTCCGCCATCTCCTTCAAGAACACCAAGGCTTTCCAGTTCTTAAGCCTGTCAAATATATCTGTCTTCCGCTTAAGAACATGCATCTCCTTCTTGCTCATGTGACCAAGCCTACGAAGCCACGTCTCCGCAATAGAAGAAGAATCAGTAATATAAACAAGTAGATAAAGTATACCTATTTTCTTACCACCAGCTAATTCAAGTGCTACCGCTGTGAGAGTTCTTGTGCATCTCTCATCACCCAATCTTTCTAAAGAAATTAGCCAAATCTTCAAACCTGGGACCTGCATGACCTTCATCAACACCTGTGTGTTGGCCGCCTGCAATTTTAGCTTCACTTACCCTTTGCCAATTCTTTGGCAAGGCTTACCAGCTCCTCTACCTGGGGCTGCATGGAAAGAGGCAACCGAATCTTTTATCCAAGATTCAACTTTATCCAAGAAACCTGCAAATACATCCTGTGCAACAACACCTGCTACATCTGTATCTTCAATTTCTTCACGCTGATCTGTTACCAACCAACAATATTCTTTTACCTGCTCTTTCTTTCCATCGGACCGTGAGTAACCGTCTGTGCTTTTCAACTCCTCCATTCTTAGCTTACTTTGATCTGCCGTTGCTCTACTCCCACTCAATCAGAAACCCCTGAGAGTGCCCTGTAATCAAAACACAACCTGCTTCCTGCAACCTTAGCTCTGATACCACTTGTCAGGAATCTAGAACAACAAACATGCTCTGATTCCACTTGTCAGGATGCGAAACCGAAAACATACAATTGATTACCAAAATTCAAACAACTTAATATGCGGAAATAAACCAGATTCACCAAGTAACTAGAATTCAGAATAACACAGCATATGAGAGACAATACACAACTTGTATTAACACTTTATACAGAAAAGAATACAAGAAAGAAGATGCCACTTCTTTTCCACCACCTTACAGAGGTTTCCCACACCTCAAGTGAACAGTAATTCTTCTCCCCAAAGCTCTCCCTCTCACAGGTCTCAACACCCAACTCAAATACAGAGTTGGTGTTCACCTCCCATGCTCCACGCATAACACAAGTGCTCCACGCACTCCACAAGCACTCCACGTGCTCCACAAGTACTCAAGGTACTTCAAGTAGATCTCCCATGAACCTGCAATAACCTGCACTTCAACAGACCATACTTATGGAAGGAACTCCCTTGCCTTCCTCTTGCTCTATCCGAGTACACCCCTGTACTCCAAGTAGATCCTGCCTGATACTGCTCCCTGTTGTGTTGCTGTCTGTATGACCTTGCACACCTGTAAATCAAACAATGGTTCTGCTCACCTGTGAACCTCGACCTCGCACACACATACACCTACAGATCAACGATCTTACTTACCATGTAGATCTCCTATATAGGCTATGCAACTGTGACCAAGATCCTACACTCTTGAAGAACCCAACTGGCTCTCCAATCCAGCACCAACACACCTGGTACTGTGGCACTAGGAGGAACGCACCATTGCTCTACCTCACACACAGAAGGAGCTTATAATTATGCTCTCTTAATCCCTAGCACACTTTTCCAATACAACCATGAGTCTATTATATAGATCTCATCAAACAATAATTAGACATCTAATTACAATAATTAGATCCGCAGCTCTCAGTCTAAAATTAGATCTCTTCATGCAAACACTTGGTTCGTTAGCTAACTGCCCGTAAATAGCTCGCAGTCGAACCACACAGGCGACCGACGTCGGTCCCTGTCTGCCTGGAGGTGACCGACGTCGGCCGATATATGACCGACGTCGGTTGCTTCCCTTTGCTATCCTGCCGACGTCGGCTGATCAGACCGACCCCAACTTCTTTGCAATCTTCAGCAACCTCCTCTCCTGTTTGCATCAGTGAAGCTTTTAGCTCCACAATCCTAACAGATTCTAATTTGATGGTACTCTGAATTAAGATCCAATTTTGTGAAATAAACAACACCATGCAACTCACCAAGTAAATAATCATTTAATAGAATAGGAAACTTATCTTTGATGGTGTACTTGTTGATTCCCCTATAATTTGGGCACATCTTCCATGTGTTATCCTTCTTATGCACCATAACCATTGGTGATGAATATGCACTCTAGCTGTGCCTAATGATCCCTACCTCCAGCATCTCATGGACCATATTTTTGATTTCACTCTTATGTGCATATGGATATCTATATGATCTGATATTTGGTGTTTGAATCCTTGAAATTAGTTGAATGGCATGATCATGTTCTCTTTTTGGAGGTAGTCATTTTGGCATGGCCCCAAAAATAGATGGGTGGTGATCAAAAATCATCTATAGATTAGGATGTGTAGATGCCTTTGTGGGTTTAAATTCTATGGAACATAATCATGCTATAAATCCTTCTTCCCCATTTTTATCATTTTTGTCATCTGATGTGAACTAACCAATTATGGAGATTTTACCTGTAATCCATGTAATTCAATTTTCTTACCTTTAGAATTAAAGCACATGAATAGTTCCTAGAAGTTCATCTTAATTTTACCCAAGGTTGTGAGCCATTGGAATCCAAAAATAATATCGACACCACCCATACAAATAACAAAGATAGGAGAATCTAGATTGTACTTACACATAACAAGTTTAATACTATGGCATTTCCCTAAAAAATTGACTATGCCACCATCTGCAATCATGGCCTAAAATTATTGGTGCTGAGTAAATGAAATAATTAAATGGAGTGGCCAGCTTATGGTTGATGAATTTTTGTGTGCTCCCTGAGTCAATCAACATTGTCACCTTATATTTCTTGAGGATACCCACCACCTTAAGTGTTTGAGGAGTGATAATACCTGAAAGTGAATGATAAGAGATTGTAGGTTAGGATTCTTTAGGTACCTCCTCTATCTCTTCATCATCATCATTGAAGGCATTATCCTCTTCATCATATTCATTGGATCCTTAAATTTAGAATAACTTATTCTCAACATATTTATGTCCTTTACTCCACTTGATGTTATAGTCGAAACATAATCATTTTTCACACTTTGCTTCAATTTATTGAGGGGTTAATCTAGTAGGTGGAGGAAATGATGGTGTCGATATGCTATGATATTTTACGAGAGTGAATGGTTTCTTCTTGTTAGCTATGAATTTTTCCTTGGCCCTACATGCCATGATAGTAGAATTAGAAACCTTAAGTGGATTAAACATGCATACCTCATGTTAAATGTGGTCCTTGATACCACCTAATAATAGGTCATTTAAGTTCTCATTCAAAATTGTATCCACACATAAAGATAGGTTCTGAAAATGATGAATATAATCCTTGACTGAGCTAGCCTATCACAATTTTTATAGTTGGCTAAAGTAATTCTCTATCACACTATTGCTATAGTTTAATTGCATATCCTCTGTAAAAATAGACTAGGTGACATTGAGAACCATCTTTTATTTTGAGCACACAACCTTCAATAGCTAATGAATTATTCAGGTTATAGATACAAGGATGTCATGGTAACCTTTTATCCACATGGGATTTGATGCAAACCAAAAAAACTATTCATTTAGTTGATCTAATTGAGTGAATGTTTTCCATCAAATTTATGCATATCTACCTTTGGTGATAGGTTCCTCTGTGTCAAGGTACTTAGACTTAGATTAGGTTGGTTGGGAGTTCCACCCTAGTGGGGTTGTACAATAGTGATGGATAGATGATTCGGTTGATTAATTTGTAAATCCATCATGATATTTTCCAAATTAGATTTTATGACTTTCATTTTAGATTATATTCCTTGCATTTCACTTTGAATGTCTTACACACTATAGTCAATATGACTCACTTTATGATATATCTGAGAGAACCCTAGTATAAAATAACTAGTAACTCCCCTTTATAACTCCATATCTTCTTTTTGAGGATATTTTCCTAGAGTTTTGGCACCCTTTCCTAAGCCCTTGTTTATGATCCTACCATAAAAGGGCTTGATAATGTCAATCTTGATTGGTACTTTTGACCTAACTTTGACCAAGATTTTTCGCACTTATGTTAACCTCAAATTATAAAATACAAAGAACATACCCCAGCTATAATTTTTTAATCTTTCCAAAAATGTAAATAACTCAAAAACATTCCTTGAATTATGCACTATAGGGTCAATTTATGAAAAACACTAAAATTAAAATAACTCACACAAAACTGACCTCCAAATGCTATTATTTTTTATGATATCCTTTACCGATTCCCCAACTTCAGTAAAATAATTGTAATAAAAATTTTAGTGGATTTAAATATATAATAAAATCTCTAAAATTAGGGTTTTACCCACAAGATTACCTAAATTGCTCTAATACCACTTAGAATGAAATTACTTCAATAATAAAGTAGAATAACAATAATATATCATAATATGATTGAAATATAATAGAATATATGAATTAGAGACAAGACACTTCAAGGGGACAACCTCTACAAGCTTCAATAAGAGTAAAATTTACAATATGATGATAAACAACTACCCACTACCTCCTATTTATAGTTTACCTAGGCTGTGGTTACTCCATAGGCTGACCTATTAACCAAATGAAAGCATAGATACATGTGATATGACATCAAAGATGGATATGTAAGCCATAAGTTAGATATTCATATCCAAATACATGCAATAGGTTAGGGGTGTAGTACAAGGTGCATTTTTGGTATAAACTAACACCTTCAAATTGAAAATTTTCATAATGACACATCATGCTTGTGCTATCGAAGAATATAGTATCCTTTATAAGTCTATCAAAATCCTTGTGAATGATAAAGTATAAGTGTCAAAATGGAGGTTGGAGGATCTGTTGGAGGATAGAGGATTATTCTCCTTATCTAGTTTGATATTCACTCAGAGTTTGGGTTAAATGTTTGAATGGCAATTTTGGTAACATTAGTGTGCTTATTTTAGTTTCAATTTTGATTTTTATTAACTTCATTAATATTCATGATGAGGAGTAGACATAGTATTTTTGATTTAGTTATTTTGATACAAGGGATTCTCACTTATCGCTTGATAGGGGGAACATGCTGCATGGTTTTCAATTAATTATGAGTGATTATATGAGTTGACATTGGAGTTGATAACACCATAGTTTTAAACAAAAGTTTTTCAATATTTGTTGGACATCAGGGAGATGTGTCATACACAATATTGAATAGTCACTTGGATGGGTTTCTATGTGAGACCTTATGTGGATCGATGTGGTTGAAAAGGTTTTGATCATGTTCTACTACAATATAGTATGAATGATCACAAGGGATGAGTAGGACTTGATCATATTCATAAACCTTTATGCCATAAATCATGGAGTTGGATTTGATATGGAGTGATATAAGTTTTGATCAGTACCATGATGTACAATGTGCTTATTTTAGGTGTGGTGGATACTTTTGATGAATTCATAGTCATAGCTCTAGATCATCTTATATACCCCTTATTGGATCAAGGTAGGTTTGTTGGATCAGTTGATCTAAATTATATTTTATGTTTTGTTAGTAAATTAAATAAAATTGTTAGTAATAAAAATTAGTTGGTTCATGGGAGAGTTAGTTGGGTCTCGTAGTGAAACTGCCCCATGAAAGCTTTATAATCTTTTACCTCCTTTGTTAATACAATATGAGTAATACAATTTTACCTTATATGGAAACATTATTCATTATTACAATGTAGATATTTTTATTTATTTGAATTTACTTGATCCTATCAATTTTGAGGATCAATTTTGGAAGTTACATCCAGAATTGCATCCATTCAAGAACAACAACAACAAAAAGAAGGTTATGTCCTCTCTCAAATGTAAATAAATTGGTTGTGTCTCTGATGTGGATGATACTTTGTGTCCAACCTCTATCAATAGATAGATATGTTTGGGTAGTATTAGTTCTCAAGAAAGTGAACTTTATAATATTTTTTATATTAAAATTTTGATGAAGAAAAAAATGGGTTCTCCTTTTATACATGTTCAAAAGAAAATTTGATAAGAAATGAGATAATAGACAAATTGGGGATATATATTTACAATCATTAATTCCCATATTTTTTGGGTTGGGTAAATAAAGGTGTAGACAATTAGGTGACTAATAAATTTAAATTAAAGCTTGGTATTAATGCATATTTCATTGATGAAGTCATAGTTGATGTTGTGCCTCTTGATGCATGTGGTGTAGTGTTTAACAACCCTTGTGTATATTTAGGATGTTATTTTTATGATGAGATCCAATCAATATAGTTTGATAAAATATGGAAAGAGGTACATCATTTAATATTACAAAGGCAATTTTAAAATCTCTTTGGTAAGTGTCTCTCAAGATAAAAGGCTTATTAATCCAAGTGGGAATTTTGCTTTTGTTTTTCTACAAGATATTCAAGATAAAGAAGTGGCTACACATAAAAATTATTGTAACATGTTTACTAACAAAGAGAAAACGCATATGGGAGAGTTGGTAAAATATTTAAATGAAGTTTTTTATAAGACCATGTGGTTTCCATATGTGAGGCCTATTTAAAATGAATTTTAGTGGCTACCAAACATTCCACTTTCAAATCTCAAGTTATATAAGTAGCCCTTAAAGGATGTCAATGAGGAAAACAATAGTTATAGTCTTTAATTAATCAATGTGTAATCCATCCTATTACTTCTCCATTTGTTTCTCTTATTATTTTAGTACCTACAAAAGATTATTCATGGAGGATGTGTGTTGTTTATACAACAGTTAAAAAAATAACAATCAAGAATAGGCACCCTTTTCCATGGATTGATATTTTTATATATCAAATTTAGTGTGCCAAGTATTTTACTAAACTTGATTTGAAATATGGGTATCAAAAAGTGAGTATTAAATAAGAAGACTTTTGGAAAACAACATTTAAGTTAAGGCAAGGGTTGTATAAATGTGTTTAACCCTAAATTTAGAAGTGGAGTTAGGGTTAAAAATATAGAAATGAATAAGCACAAGGGTGATAAATATATCTATAGTAGGCCAATTATTTGTAAACTCAAATAAATAATATTATGAATTTAAATATTGAGGTATGATAAAAAATATTAAGTAAAACTATGTTATTTATTACAATGATAATAAAAAAAGATACTTCACTGATTCTGATGTTAATAGAGTTCTAGATATGGAACAAATAGGAAGTAAACTAGTAGATTCTAGAATAATCATCAGATTCTAAATTAAGTACTTATGTAGCCTAAGACACTTGCATTGACTAAGGAGGTTAATATTTTCACTCAATTTTACACCCTTGGAGAGGTTGTTCAATCCCCCTCCAAATTGATTGAAATGTTGGATTACCTCTAGGCCTGTGGGTTGCCTATAGCAGAGGTAAACCTCTAGATTTAAGGGCTATCTACCTAAATTAGTCTTTGATATCTTATCACTTATACTACTTACTTGCTTGGATGAAAAAAATAGAAGGAACATGAAATTAACCTATTACAATGAGGTGATACACTAGATTTATCTCCACTAGACTACCATATACTTGTTCTATGAAAGATGACTTACGAGACTAGCTTTAACATCCTAGATTGCTCTAACATAAGTGTTTCAAACATGAAGGTGATATGAATTGAACTTTTTAAGGTGAATGAACAAGAGATATAATTATAGATACTAATTCTATTTTTTACACTCAGAGATAGCAAAATACACTAACTACACTTCATGTGACTTGTTAGAGATTAGGCTACTTGCACCAAACATGAAAGAGTAAAGAGAACACAAGGATAGATAGTTATCACTTTTCATTTCACTAAACACTACTTCACACACTTAGATAAAAATTTATGAACTCAAAACCACATTTCAAATCTTTATTCAAAAGAAAATATAGTATTCAAACCAATAGGTCTTCACCATACCAGGTGTGGATCCTTTTATAATGACAAAATCGCTTGAATATATAGAGCATAGGAGTTGAGAGAGAAGAAGTGAAGTTATATAGTCAAAAGGTCAAGTGTCAAGACTTGAAAACCCATTAAAATTTAAGATAATAAGTTATAAAATAGTCTATTAAGTTTTATTGGACAAGTGTCCATCTGAAGTACATCATTCTCTTAAAGTTGGCATATAAACCCTTCATATCTTTCTTCAAACTACCATTCTTAGTGAGGAGTCACTTGATAGTCTATAACTACCTTTGGAAGTTGTCAACACATTTTTTATGAATTGGGAAGTTGGAAACAAGATCATGATAGTCATATACACTTCTCAATTGATGAACTTCTCCTTAGCAATTGTCACTTACCTTCTTGCAATCACTAATTAGCCTTCTAATCCTAGACCTTCACACTTATCACTTAAGTGACCTATAGATGCTCATGGAGATTAATTTTAGAGGTGTTAGAAAACTCATTCATAACTCTTTGTCTTATATTTCATTAATTAAACCTCAAAAGATTCAAAATCAAAACTCTCATCTCAAACTTAAGCAATCACCTTGCTTTCTCATTGTCCTATTTAGACTGCCTACAATAAATAATTTAGTAGAGGTATTTCCATATACCACTATGGTGAAAATTAGGCATGAATATTTATAACAAGTTTCCACACACATTTGATAATGGCCTTCATTAATTTATTCCATTCTTCACTTCTAATTCAACTCAAATTCTACAAAAAAATAGAATTAGGCATGTCCATACAAGTGACATTATGGAAAAAATAGATGTTAAGGAGCCTAAAAGAGTGAAAAACATGTCAAAACAATCTTAAAATTAAATTTATCACTTATAGATGCATCTCCATTCATATTTTCTTCAACGGGTTCATATAAGGGTTTTAGGTCACTCAAGTTCTTAACAATGATTCATAAAAGTTACATGCTCAACCTTTGAACGGATTTCACAATGTTGGAGTATAGGAGCCCCTTAAACTATAACTATATTCTTGAGACACCATGCAACTCATCCATAAATATATCATTGAGAGAAGTTGGATCTCAAGCTATTACTTGCATTATGGATAGGCCTGAGACAGATTTAGGCCAAAAATGGCAAATTTGAGTTATTCCCTTCAAACCACTAAGTTAAATCATCCTTATACTCTCCCCTAAAGATTATCACATGTATTATAAAGTTCATATGGTCATGTAAGTGTCATTATAATCCATGAGGGTTTATGCCTAGTTCTAGGCCTAATAGGCCTAGACTGTGTTTCAAGGCCTAATAGGCCTAGACTATGTTTCTAGGTATATAACCACCTTTGAGTGTTTCCAAAGACTGTAAGTGATTCTTAATATTAATTTAAATTTAACCTAAAAAATAATTCTAAAATTCTTTGAGAACTCTACTGTAGATGAAATTTGAGAAAAATATGGATTTAACTATGTAAATTGAAACCCAAAGATCAAACTACTAAGTAAAGTGATAGAGCCATTAAGACCAAATGCAATGGATGAATAAAATCAATTCAAAATAGCATTATAATCCTAAATCAAGTGATCCAAACCATGATAAAATATAATGAAAAATAAAAATATATTGATATTAGATTGATATACCTTGACTCAGATTTTTGACCTAGTGATGCTTGATTGTGGATGTTTGATTATGGATTCATTTGGCATGGAGATGGAATGATAATTCAAGTTTCTAATTGGACATGGATTTGTTATGAGATTTATCAATCATTTCAATGGAGGATGGATGTTTTTAAATATAAAGAGGAGGGAAGAATCAATGGTTGAGGTTTAAACTTGGTTGGAGGAGATCAAGGGTTGTGGATTATCCAAGGAATTTAAAATTCCTTGGAAGCCTCTAGATTTAGAGGCTTCTAGAGAGGAAGGGTAGGAATAGAGAGAGTTATATATTTAGAGAGTTATATAATCCTTGTTAGGGTTAATTATGACTAGACATGGGATTAGATGGGGATTAGGTAGGTGATTAGGGACTAGGAGTGTAGGAGATCCTAGGCATAGGCTAGTATGTGGGCCATTGGGAATTTAAAATTCCCAAATAATAGGCAAGTAGGGTTAGATTAGGATAATGGGGTTTTAGGATAAATTAATGATGAAGTGGGATAGAATAATTTTAGAGTAATGAATAATAATGAAGAGTGGGACATTAGATAAATGGCTAGAAGGGGTGATTAATTAATATAATTAATTAGAATAAATGAGATAAATGAAATTAATGTTGACTAATAGGATTATTAGTGAAAATAATGCAGGTGAAAAAAGTTAGGTTCATACATTTTGACCCTATTTTAAAGGAAATTATTTAGTGAATCAAAATGGAAGGATTAATGGTTTTTCAAACAAAAACCATGTCATGGATGTATGATGTTAGTGGATATGATACCCCCTCAAGGGGACATGTGGGCAAGAATGAAGAGGATGGCCACTCAAAAGAAGAAACGAGGGGTGGGATGTGATGAATATACAAAGGTATGGGATGTAAAATGTGATATAAGTGATGAATAGGATGAATTCAACTTGAAAAATGAGCTACATATTGATGATGAGGCCCCTTGTAAGGATACACACACATGGAATAAAGATGACTGTGTCATGATTGTGAACACATCCAAAGGGGGAATCAACCATAATAGGATGATGATAGGATTAAAATGCCATAATATTTAGACATATCCCAAGAAAGGATACATGCAAGGGAGATATATAGGCTATGATAGGATGATGATTTGATAAGATTAATGATGGGTGTATCTCAAAGCTAAAGTTGATTGATATGATGAAGGTGATGATAGAGAGGAAAGGATATGATCAAGTGATCAAAAGATAGGATTCAAATGATTGAATGATCTAAGGATGATCAAAGAGAAGATAAATGTGATGATTAATGATGAGTAAAGAGGAGATAGTGGCCGAGCTATCCTTGGGCACTGAAAAGTGGCCAAGTGCTGCCTACACAGTTTGAAAAAAGCTCAGGCTAATGTAGTTCTGACTTGAGGATAAATGATGATAGTGATGATGATGCTTAGTGATAAAAGTGCGATGTTAGTGATGAAATTATATGACTTAGAAGATGAGGTGAGGATTAAAATATTGGATGTTATTCAGATAGATTGAGATGATTAAATTAGTGATATAAATAAGGATGATTAGTGATCAAGCCATCATAACTATCATAAGGCTCACCATAGTCTAAGAAATACAAAAGATATGACACTTGGTAGTAGGCCCCATGATATATACATGATCAAGAGGATGTGGCGCTAAAGTGCATGGGCAAGTAGTGAAATATGCATCCTTAAGGGCATTTTTGGTGTCCTCATAGCATCCTTGTTCATTGCCCAATAGATAAAAAGACATAGGAAAACAAGACAAACAAAACAAATAAGTAATACACATGAGTATATACATATAGTGTCCCAATGTCTTTTCTAATGATGGGATGATCATGATGTGACTATAAACATAGGATGGACTTGGATTTGGATAGGGTGATCATGATTAGGATTAAGATATTGCCCCTAGTTGAGGATATAAGGATGGAAGATGGGAAAAGATATTTGAATAATGATTCGGTCTAGAAATTGATTATAAAAGCGATCAAAAAGGTGATTTACAAAGGTGATGACCAAGGATTACCAACAAACAAGGCCCTACAAGATTTCAATCTAGTAAGGAGACTAGGAGATGATGGGATCAAATACCTTTCATACTAGCAAGAAGTGATTTGATGGGTGCTAGATATGAAAAAGGCACTGATAAGAAGTGATGGGATCAATTACATTTCATACTAGCAAATAAGTGAGTTGATGGGTACTAGATATGAAAAGGCAACTGATAAGAAGTGATGGGTTTCAGATTAAATTCTTTGACAAGGTGATGAATGTTAATAACACTTAGTCAAAAGGATGAGGAAGATATGGGGAGCTGGGTGACCACTCCGATTTGGTTCCAAGATAGAATGTTGTATCCAAAGATGGGAAAATAGGAGATGGATGGAGATGGATGTAAATAGGGGATTAGGCATAAGATAAGACACAATGGACTATTTTTGACATTTTCAAATTTTATGATTTTTAGGGTTTTTTTGAAATATTTCAAATTTTAGGGATTTTTTGGAATACATATAGACACTATACAAATTGGGTTACTAGAAAAGGGAATACCAAGCTTAACATCTAGGATGAAGATGGATGGAATGATGGATGGGATGATAAAAGGATGAGGGGGATGGGGACCAAGGATGAATGGACTAGGGATTCCCAGTGACCACATCATAAAGGAAGTAGATGTTTAGTTGCCCAAGTGTCCATTGAAGCATATGCAAAGATGATTTGAGAACATGTCTCAAGACACCTTCCACTTGTTTGTGAAGGTCAAGATGGGAAGGATGATATGGATAGAGGGATACAATATGAATGAGAGTGATAAAGGATGGGATATGACTATAATGAAGGGGGTAGATTATGCCCCCAAGTGTTCAGATACAATGCAGATAATAAATTATTTTACCATGTTGTCAGAAGCTAATTTTCACCATGGTACTTGCCCAAGGCACTAGAAGATTGGTTTTCACCATTGGGAAAATATTTTTTTTTTGACTTTTATTGGGCATATCATTTTATTGAAGAAGGGCATGATGAAACATTATTGATATGACCTGGATTCTTAGACAAAACCTATTTTGGATATATGTGATGCTAGGATAATGTCTCGATGGCCTTTATTGATTCCTAATTTAGCATCCTCCAGATGTTTTGACTAGGTTTCTTTGTAACCCCTATGAGGGACAATGCTACCCAATGATTTGAGATATGGTATGGATGAGATGATGTAATGATTTTTATGATGGGATATAGGATGGGAATGAGGAATATGATCAAGATGGATAATATGATAGGATGAGGAGCAGAAATGGGGTTCAATAGTTGTATACACTATTAGGTATGGTGGAGGGGATTATGTATATTAGTGCTATAAGATTAAGGGATCTAAGACCTTTTAATCTATTAATTCTTTGATATAAATATTAAGAAGATGGTTTTCCAAGTTGTTATTAATTTTAACTTTATTTGTTGAATGGATTTGATATTGGCTACCCTTTGGTGCCTGATGTTGGGATTCACTAGGAATAATTGATTTTATACTTGATATATAATGATTATTTTTACTTTGATGTTCCTCTAGTGTCTGATATTAGGCTTCACTAGGGGAAGTCATTTTTGGATTAGGCTGAGGATTTGTCTTTGCTTGATTATAACTGATAGGATCAAAGATGTTTGATCTTGGTTTATGACTTTTAAAATATGGTTTTGGATATTTATATGCATGGCACATAATGTTGAATGTAGAAGGGAATCCAATGATGCATATTCCTATTTAGTCCCCTTGTGGAGTGTGACATAGGGATTATGGAGGTGAGGTGGATGATGAATGTTATGTGATGGAGTAAGGGGATAATGGGCAGCATAGTCTTCATAAAGGTCACTAGGATCCCTAGCCTCAACATTATAAAAGTGTCCTAAATAATCTTAAAAGGATCATTAAGACATGTATCCAGGGTAGGATCAAATCTACTCTAAAAATCTTCAATATATAAGACAATCAAGAATTCAATTATGACTTCTTCATCATCCTGAGTGGGATTAAAAGACATGCATGGTGATTATTTATCATCATGATTATGGGATCCTTTAAAAGAGTAGGAATTAGCATCATTTTATATAATAATGATGAGGGATGATGTTTATGATGAGGAATATGATTCAAATGTTGGTGCTACATATGATCCTTGTAGTGGCTTTGATATTGATTTTGGTGTACATGATGCTATGTTGCTCGTAACGGAGTAATTATTCATGATTGACCTATCAACATTGGGTATATGATGTGATGAGTGAGAGGGAAATTATGGATGAATGATGGATTGAGTAAAAAAAGGGCCATGGAAGGATTCATGAGATGTTGGAGGACTAAGCTTATGGGACTTGGACTTGTGGTTAATGGAAGATTGATAAATGATTAGTAGATTATGGAAAAGGGACAAGATGTCTTAACCTTGGATTGGAAGAGGAAGGGCTTGATCATGATTTGGAATAGAATTTTGGCATTCCTATTCTTGTTCACCCAGGGAGAGAAATTCATCTAGTTCCTCAATTACTATGTTACCATGGTCAATGAGGTCTTGGATATAATTGCAAAAATTTTGACATCATTTAATGGAAGGCCCCCAAGTTTGATGATATTCATAGTATCAGTTTAATTTATACCATGAGGGCTTAGGCTTGGTTGGATCAAGATGTTGTATGGGTCAATAAACCATCATGTTAGTGGCAACTAGTTGTTAGAAAAGGGCTTCCAAAGATATAGGAAGGGGAGTATAAGAAACCACTTTACTTTGAGACTTTGATGTAGAATCATTAGACTTTAAATTAGATGGTGTTTGACATGATTGGGTGGATGGACAAGTGGCCAAGATTGGATTCCCTTTGCTAATAGGGGAAGGGGTAGATTAATGGCTATGACTAGTGGATGGAGGATTGAAAGGAGACTTACACGAAGGGGTTTGTGTAGGAGGTGTAATAAGTTGAAGAGGGCCAACACATTCAAGAATTATTACACCCATCATAATGAACTACGATAGGATTTCATCTTTGTTGGAAGCTATGTATTGGTCTACGAAATCAGGTTCAGGGTTCATGATGGTGGGTGATTAAAGATGGGGGACTTGCTGGGATTAAGAGTTGTATTTAGAAGTGTTAGAATTAGAAGAAGGTGATGGTGATGTCATCTTATTGGTGGATGATGAGGCTGATGATTTGGGTCTTATTTTTCTATTAGGATGAGGGAGTGGTTATGGATTTTTATTGGTAGATGGAGGATTTGAATATGAACAAGTATAAACTGGGGCTAAGGGGTTTTGGATAAGGCTAATAGATGGTGGAAGGGATTGGGATAAGGGTTGATGGTAGAATTATTTGGGAGGTAACTTAGGGCTTACAGGGTTAAAATCATCAATAAAATAGGCACCCATCTTCCATAGCCATAAGAGGAATTCATCTTTATTCTCTATGATGTATTGATTAATTAGGGTGACCACATTAAGGAAGGCTAAAACTAATTTCATGGGGTTAGTGTTTGATTGGGGATAATGGGATCAAGGTTAGAAGGTAGGCAAGTACCTAACTTTAGTGCCTATAAAAAAAATAATCCTTATTGGCTAGGATGTATTGGTATACAAGAACCAGGTCTAAATCCATGGGGAAAGATAAATGATGATGCAAAGGTAGACTAAGGATTGTTTGAACAAAGTAAGGCCAAAGGACCAAGCTGGTATAATGGATGATGATGAAAATGGGATAGTCTTAATGGATTAAATACTATGATCATATTTCAAACTGATAGTAAAATAGGTGCTAATGACATATCAATGATGTCTAGTTTTCAAGCTACCAAAAAGGATTGGAGATTTGATGGGTGCCTAGATTCAAACTAGAAAGAGGATGATATGATGGGTTGATATTTATGATTAGGAAAGGATGATATATACTATATTAATGATGATGGGTTGCTAGATTGAAATTGATAATGTAACATGATGCTAATAGGATATCGACTAGGTACGAGATCTGATCAATAGCATGAGTGATAATGGACTAGGATGATGATGTGAAAAGTTAAAGGACTAGATCAAAAACTTAAACCAATTTACTCAAGATGGGATAGAGTAGGATTATATGATGGAAGGTGACAAGATAATGTGTTTAGGACAAATATGGATAGGTGATGATGAAATGAATAGGGAAGGTGTGGACCCATATATGACCTAAAGAGCCAAGTAGGATAAGGTTAGATTAAATGGGTGATGAAGATTATGCTATTATAAATGATAATGGGGAGAGTGGACTTAGGATATGATGCAAATGATGATACAAAATGTGCTTAGGGTAGGTGGGGGTATGATTAATGATGAGGGAGACTAGGATAGGATATACAATAGAATAAAGATATGTACAAAATGATGATGAGATAAGGATGTACAAGACAAGATGTAAGTGATGGGGGTATGACTAATGATGAGTGGCACTAGGATAGGATGTGACTAAGAGAATAAATATATGTACAAGGGGGTAAGATAGGGATATAAAATATGGTAGAATAATGAGATAAGATGATATGGGGATGATTAGGACTATGGTAGGACAAAGGTGGATAAGACAAGATCAAGTTTGGACTAAGGGATCAAATAAGTCAAGGTGAGGTGTAACTGATTATAGATGAGGTGGACTTAGGACAAGACATGGATGATCAATTTTGACTAGGATTACGATAATGATGAGTGGGATACAACTAGACTAAGATAGGATATGAAATAGGACAATGAAAAGGATATACAAAGATAATATGTATAAGGAAATGATGACAAGGATGCACAAGATGATGTATACAAGAGGAGTAATGATGTACAAAATGGTAGAAGGATGAGGCAAGGATATACAAGATGGGTTGCATAAAGACTTAGATAGGTATGTATAGTTTTAGGTGAAGGCTAACTCAGCTCATAAAAATCACGGGTCTAACACAACATATACCCAAGCAAGCAAATCACAAACCTATGATTAGTAAGTTGATGGGTGTGTAATATGATGTTAGCACCATCAAACAGATTTATGAATGAGCTTATAGGCTAGTGACTTATTATGAAATTTATTGAACCCTCTCGATCCCATTTTTAAATGATAACTACTTAGGAGATGATACTAACTATGGCAACAAGGCCCTTTTTATGAATGAAGAATCATATGCTAGGTTGAATGGGCTCTCTAGTGGCATCCTTGATATACATGAAGGTACAATGGGGACCAGGTCCATGTAGGGTGTTATATAATGGTTGGTTTAGATATTTAACTCTTTCCCTTCATAGATGACTTGTATAGGGTCAACCACTTAGCCTAATGATATTTCTCCCTAATTTTTATACTCTATCAGAATATGGATTTTGGATTAGTGCGTGGTGGTGAAATCCATGATCACTATCCCCCTAATACTATGACAAGTGCATGGGTGTAAATTCCACATCATATTACCTTTATTAAATAAAATGGGAGGATTTGTAGGTGATTTTTGATCCCCCAAGAATCACCACAAGGACACAAGGGGGAGAACATACACCAAGCGTAGCCTTTAGGATATAGATAGGCAAACCAAAATATTAATTAACCGATTAGATTAAGTATGATGTATTTATAAGAATACATAAGACAAGGAAATATATACAAGATAAGATGAAAATGATATATAAAATGATTAAAATGATTCAAAAATGATTTTAGTAAAGTGACAAAAGAGTCTTTGATAGGCATCTTGCAAGCACATAGTTAGTAGTTTGTCCTTAGGTACTCAAAAAGAGGTAACCTGCAACACAAAGATTAGTAATTTGATTTAACAATCTTGAGGGGTAACTTAAAAGTCAAAATGTTAGACCAAAATATGACCCACAAAAGGATGATGTTAGTTAGACAAAATATCCACTAGATTTACCCCTATAAGAAGCAAAGTGTTAGTCGAATATGCCTTAATAAAACACCCTAAAAAAATCATGATTTTCCTCTATAACTTCTTTAGGGTGAGTAGACCATAACGTGGTGGTCTAGGGGTGGTAGCCCCTAGTGGGGTCAAGGGGCAGAGCCCCTTGCAGGGTCTAGGGGAAGTGCCCTAGGCATGTTCCTTATCATAGTACAAGGTAGGGTCAAACGATGGCACCCTTGATGCCAAAGGAATATGGGCCTTACGAGAGGCCCAAAATGACTCAAAATTCACCAAAAATGACCCTAAAAATTCACTTAAAAAGATCAAATTGAAGGTAAAAATTAGTATAAATTCATGATTACATAATGCAAAATCATAACTAGAGAGTACAAAACCGCAACTCTAAGGCAAAACCATAGATTACGAGTTATGATTTTGTAGTAGTTAGCTTAACCATGATGGTTAGATTGTAAAATCATGACAGTTAGATAAAACCATGACTATAAATGATGAAATCACCATTGGTTGTAAATTGATAGTTGTGGTTTTGTGATAAAATAAAAAACCTTAAAATTTGGATTTTAGACCAGCACAAATGATTAAGCAGGATATGATAATTTGTTTAGATTGCCCAAAATGTCTATTTACAAATGATTAATGATAGATTAAAGACTAATTATGATGTATTGGAGTTTGATCAAAATAAGATATTTAGCAAAAATGGGCACAAATCAGGGACAATTTATAGAATACATAGCTTGTCTCGGTTAGATTTTCTCCTAAACTTACACTGAAGACAATAACTAGCAAATAGAATTGACAAAAATTGATGAAATTAGATTAAAAGTGAAAATCACTAATATCACAAGTACATAGAGTAAGACCATGATTCTATAATTTTGAAAATCTATGGTTTCATAGAAGGATGGAAAAAGGCTTAAGGTCTAAATGTCTTATTTGCAAATGAGTTTTTGGTCTTTGTTTCCCTCTTAATGTACCCTGCCAAACACTACAACACACAGATAGAATCCCTTTGCAAGAAACTAGGTTAGAAAAAATATATATGCTTTTAAAAATAAAAAATATGCCAACAAAAGATATTATAGGTCAGATTATATGATAATTGGTCCCCTACAGAGGATATCAAGGCTGAACCTAAAGGTCTGGGGAAAAAGGCAAAGGTTAGTATTTTTTATCAAAATTTATAAAACCACTAGTCTTGATTGTAATATCATGGTTACCAGGATGAATCCATGACTATCAAAGTTGTGATTTTGCAACTCAGGCATCATGTCTTAGATTCTAGATTTAATCCTTTTTCCTACACATAAAGAGTTAAAATTTTGGAAAACACACAGGAATACTCAAAGCAAGCACACATGGGTTAGGTAAACTATATAAATTAATAAACAAACAAGTGAATTTATGCATGTCCCCATAACCTAAAAAAGTACAAGTTAGTAGCACAAAATCTTGATTTAGAGGGTAAAACTATGACTTTTAAAGTCATGATTTTATGATGAACCTACAAATAGACCACTAATGATTAGACAAAATTGCTACTCTATAGTCAAAATTGAAACTCTATTTACAAGATCACTATTCAAAAGTTTTATTATTGTTGAAAGGCTAAAAAATATCAAGGTTAAATAAAAATGCTAGTGGTTAAGTCAAATAGTTACACAAGGTCACGATTCTCAGGGAAAAAACCATGTCTACAAGGTCACAAATACCAGTGTAATTTAATAGATTGCCCCTGTGCATGCAAATTCTCAAAAATCCACCTTTGTTCTTATCCAATCATGCTTGTAGGCTACCAAAAACAACTCTAAGATGAAAAATTATTAAATTGGTAGTGTCATCCCACCATGGTCACCAAAATGTAGATGAAATTTGAGCACAATATGGACTTAACTATGTAATTTCAAACCCAAATATCAAACTACTAAGTAAAGTGATAGATCCATTAAGACCAAATGTAATGGATGAGTAAAATATATTCAAAACAACATTATAATCCTAAATCTAAGTCCTCCACACCATGATCAAATGGAATGTATAATAAAAATATATTGAGATTAGATTGATATACCTTGACTCAAATTTTTGGCATAGTGATGCATGATTGTGGATGTTTAATTATGGATTCATTTGGTATGGAGATGGAATGAGAATTCAAGTTAATAATCGAACATGGATTTGTTATTATCTTTCTCAATTGATCCAATGGAGGATGGAGGTTATTTAAATAAAAAGAGGAGGGAATAATCAATGGTTGAGGTTTAAACTTAGTTGGAAGAGATCAAGGGTTGTGGATTATCCAAGGATTTTAAAATTCCTTGGAAGCCTATAGATTTGGAGGATTTTAGAGAGTAAGGGTAGGAATAGAGAGGGTTATAGATTTAGATATTTCTAGAATCCTTCTTAGGGTTAATGATGATTAGACATGGGATTAGATGGGGATTAGGTAGGTGATTAGGAACTAGGGGTGTAGAAAAACCTAGGCATAGGCTAGCAGGTGGGCCATTGGGAATTTAAAATTTACAAATAATAGGTAAGTGGGGCTAGATTAGTATAATGGGGTTTTAGGATAAATTAATTATTAATTGGGATAGAATAAGGTTATAATAATGAAGAATAATGAAGAGGATGACATTAGATAAATGACTAGAAGGAGTGATCAATTAATATAATTAATAAGAATAAATGAGATGAATATAATTAGTGTCAACTAATAAGAATATTAGTGAAAATAATATAGGGAAGAAAATTTAGGTGCATACATCTACCATTCATGTACAAGATCTACAAGTTGTGTCCTTTGTAGAGTGCCTATGCTCTAAGAAAAAATAGAGGGAACTTCCCCTATGAGTAATCAAATTAGACCATGGAGGTCATTAGGTTATGATGACACTATGTACCAATTTTTAGGCCCTAGCTATGCTTCTAGCACCCTCAAACTTTCAAATTCCACAAACTAGTTTCTAAGTGTGTATATTGTTTGTAGAGTTTTGGTAGATTGAGTTTGACATTTGAGAACTTAGTTTGTTCAACCTTTTCTCTATGAATATTATGAAATTTTGGTGTTATCACTTTGAGGGTTATTTATTTGTGTACATCCTCCTTACACCTCTATCAAACTCCAAAACCTACAATCTCCATTGGCTAGGCTAGTTTGCAGACTGTCTTCAAATTGTAGGTAGTCATTAAGGAATACAAGGGATTCTTATAGGTGTTGGTATATACTTGAGCACTATATTTCAACTACTTTGATTCCTAATGAGTTCATTGAGGACCATCTCACATGAATAGTCTTATATATTTCCTTTATATCATGTTCTCATCCCTTTATCATTGTTGTACTATAGGTTTTCAAGATGTTCTAAGTTCATTTTGGCTAAAAGGCACTGTGTTCACTGAGTGTTTCTAGTAAAATCTTGACTAGGTTGAAATCTCAGTCAACCATCATTCTCCTTGACCTAGTAACTTTTTCTTGTGCTCATATATCATCTCGAGTCCTAAGCTACATGGATAAGAACATCAAACTTACACATGCATCCTAAACATTCACCATGAGATGCTATTGTGTATGAGACATGAAACCTTTTTGGAGAAGTTAAGGTAAGTATTCCCATTTACAACCTTTCCAATTCTGCACCTCTTTTCTAATCTATGGACATTGATCTCAAGGTATTAGATCCTATGTTGAGTTTGAATATGTCCTAACATCTCAACAAGTAGAATATGAGAGATATCTGATGGTTAGGTCTAGAAATCACATTTCTTGAATCTCTTTTAGATTTCTTAATATCTCAGGCCTCTATGGTACTCATGTAGGATTATTGAATGTGTATAGTATTGGACTGTCTCTCTTACTATTACTTCATGATGTCTTACAATCTCAAACCTATATCAAAATAGGTCTCTTACACAACATTATCAAACTTGAACTGCTCTCAAGACATCTTATCACTCTATCTCCATTGTCTACACTGTCACAGTCCTATGGTCTCATTAGGTTCTCAGCTTAACTGCCCTTCCTTGTCTTTGAGTACCTTGAATATATATTCAATTTAAACCCTAAATGGATAAACTAAATTCCATGTTCTAATGTATGAACATAGGTGTATTACCTTAACCTAGAGCCACTCATAGGAGATGAAAATATGCCATTACCAAAACACTACTCTTAGCTCTCAATGGTGCTCACTCTTAGTATATGGATGATTATACCTATCCCTCCATGTTTACTTATTATAAATAGATTGAAAACCACATGAAAAAGATAAAGATACTCTACAAGTCCACAAAAAACACTTGGTTCACATAGACCAATGCAAATAGGTGATAAAACTAAGCTATTGGAAATATGCAAGTAGTTTGGAGGTACTAACAATCTTAGTGATTATTCATAAAACATAGACCACTAATAAATAAACCATGACCATGAAATGGAAGGCCATAAAGACTAATAACATCCACCAAATGCATTTAATTCATCTCTCCTTAACCTATCCATACTAAATGAAAACCATTTGATTTTGTTGACTTGCCTATAGACACCATAAATATGCACACTATGATTTTGAATGTTGAAAAAGCCACTAGGATACCTAGGACCCTCTTGGGACCAATCTACACCAATCTAGTCTAACCAAGCTCATCTGCAGTCATTTCACAAACTAGCTCAGCCTAGCCTTCAACCTTTTTTCCTTTGGGACCTGACCATTAATGGTTTGGGTAACCATCAATGGTCACCCTTGGGAAACCCTGATCATCAATGGTTAGGGTACACCTCCTTAATCAAAACAATGAAATCATCTGCTAACCTTTTCTAAATATAACTTGTATAAATCTTGTTATGAGCCCTTTCATGGTTAAATTATATTTAGATGGCCTAGTTGTACCTTGACATCCACCTCTTACTTGTGCATATAAAAAGAGAGGAGCCTGGGAGGTCAAAGGGATTGGAAATAATTATCAGGAGCTTAGGTATTTAAGAGTTTCATTTATGTGTCAATAAATGTCAATCAACATCATTAGTGTGATCAATTCAATAATTTTATTGAGGGCTGACTCACCGTTGCCTCTTAACTAAGTTCTTGAGCACCATTACTCTACCAAATTCAAGCTAGATTCTACCAATAGGCTAACTACTTCAACCACTCAGCCAATTAACTTTTGGTAAGAAAATTACTTATTTGTTAATATTAATATACATTATTCCTATTTATCAATTATCCCATCCCTTGCCCATCTCTAGGAATCCATCTTTTGGATCCCAATATTTAGCAATTTAACAACCCAAAACTCACATAATAACCATTGATGGTTGACTCAATAACTGATGGTCTACCCAACTATTGATGATTAGTTTGACCATTGATAGTCACCTTAACCATCAATGGTCACCCTAACCACTGATGGTCACTATGGTAGTGAAAACTAGTGAGTTTTCACCCATCTACCCTCAACCAAACTTGGTCTTCTATGTTCCTGTTTGTCCATAAACCTCTTTCAATTTTTTTGAAGCATATCCCAACTCTTTAACACTAGTATTAATTATTTTATCACTAATTTAATCATTTTTAGTATATTTTCTAAGCAAGCATTCTTGTTTTTAATTTTAGTACCTTTTAATTATTAATTTAGTACATTCTTTCGAGCTTTGTGAACTTAATTGTTTTAAACGTGTGGATTGATAGCCCCTAAGGAAGTTCTCATTTTTGGGATCTAGCTATCGCTAGGAAATTCACATAACTATTTTTATAACAAATAAGTTTGCTTTAGTTCTTTCTTATCTATAGGTCATCCTCCCAAGCCAAAGAGGAGCTCTTCATAATCTTCTGATTCAATGCAGTCACTATCAATCAGGTTTTTCAACCATACTCATATTTAGTTTCTTTTTTCATCTTTCCCAATAATAAGCAATAAATTTATTGAAACATTATGGAATGGTTGATGGGACCCTTGTGTCTCTACTTGGGTTCTTGTTCTCTTGCATTCTTTCTCTATTGTTTGTTCATTAATACCGATGTTGGTCATGATGAATGCAGAAGGCAACCAACGTCGGTAGGGAGTCGACCGACGTCGATTAGCACCAGTTAGACAGGGACCAACGTCGGTCTCCTGTGTGTTCCAAAACTATTTGTTGCACGAATAGTTAGTTTGTTAAACTGAGTGTTTGCATGTAAAGGCTATTTCGAGTCTTGAGATATGTGGATAATTATAGTAAAATAAGAGTCTAAGTTTTTATTTAAGTCTGGGATCTATTTATAGACCCATTGGCATGTATTGTAATTATGAGCTAGAAAGGAAGGCAAGGAATATCCTTCCATTGTAAGATCATTGAGTTGCAAGTTGTTGCAAGCTCATAAGAGATCTACATGTGTAAGTATGGTCTGTTGAATTGTAGGTTACAGGTTCATGGGAGATCTACTTGAAGTACTTTAGAGTGCTGGGTACTGGTAGGGTTATTACTGACTGGTTGGAGAGGTGAACACCAATTCTGTGTGTGAGTTTTGTGTTGGGACCATTTTTGGTAGGAGAGTGAACTTTTGAAGAAGAATTACTGTACACTTGAGGTGTGGGAAGCCTCTATAAGGTGGAAGAGTGTGGCATCTCTTTATTGTATTCTTTTCTGTACAAGAATTAATACAAGATTGTATATTGTCTCTCATATTCTGTGTCATTTATGAATTCTAGTTACTTGTACTTCTGGGTATTTTCGCATGTTTAATTGCTTGTATTTGGTAATCATATTGTGCTCTTTCTGAGGAGCAAGATCCTAACAAGTGGGATCAAAATAGGTGTGTTTGTTCTTTATTCCTCGACAACTGGTATCAGAGCTTTTAGGTTGGGATACTAACATGTTGTATCAAATCTGGTTAGTGTGTGTTGATTACAGGTTACTCACAGGGGTTTCTATTTGAGTGGGAGTAGAGTAATGGCAGAAGAAAGTAAGCTACAAATGGAGAAATTTAATGGCAAGAACTATCAATTATGGAGGATGCAAATTAAAGATTATCTATATCAGAAAGATCTATACTTACCGTTGGGTGGGGTTGATTGCAAGCCCCGGGATATGAAGGATGAAGAATGAGAGGTTCTTGATCAGAAGGCTCTGGGATCTATAAGGTTGAGTCTTGCATCGTCTATGATTTACAACTTATCACATGTAAAGACAATGGTAGAGTTGATGGAATCTTTGACAAATTTATATGAAAAACCCTTGACTTTGAATAAGGTATTTCTTATGAAGCAATTATTTAATTTGCAAATGTTGGAAGGTGGATCTGTTCATAGTCATCTTAGTGATTTCCATGGTTTGGTAAACCAGTTAAGTTTAGTCAATATTGATTTTGATGATGAAATTAAGGATCTCTAAATCTTATGCTCATTACCTGAAAGTTGGGAAATTTTGGTAATGGCAGTTTCTATTACTGCGTCTGCTTCAAAAATCTTAAAAGTGGATGATATTGTGAGTGTAATCTTGAATGAAGAGATACGCAGGAAAAACACAGGTGAATCATCAGGAAATGCATTGAGTGTGGAAAGTAGAGGAAGACAAAGAGATAAGATCGAGCGTGGGAGATCAAGGTCAAAGATAGGCAGGAGATCCAAGTCCAGGTATGGCAGAATAACTTGCTGGAAATGTGGAAAGCAAGGGCACTTAAAGAGAGATTGTAGGTTAGGTGAAGATCAGCATGAAGGACATGAAGAAGAAGCAGATGTTGTAGATTTTGTTGTACAGGATGCTCTGGTACGTTCTTTGGATAAAGTAGAATCTTGTGTTTTAGATTCTGGTGCCTCTTTTCATGCATCCCCAAATAGGAAATTTTTTCATGAGTATGTCCAGGGAGACTTTGGAGAAATTTGTTTAGGGGATGGTAAGCCTTGTCAGATGGTTGGTAAAGGGAAAGTGAAGCTGAAATTGCAGACATGTAACACATGGGTGTTGAAGGAGGTCATGCATGTCCCAGTTCTAGAGCAGAATTTGATTTCTATAAGAAGTTTGGGTGATGAGGGTTGCACAGTAACTCTCACAGCGGACTCTTGGAAGGTTACCAAGGGTGCACTTGTAGCAAGAGGTAAGAAAGTAGGTACGCTTTATCTATCTACTTGTATTACTGATTCTCTTTTTGGGTTATCTTCTTCAGCTGTAGATTCGAAGATGTGGCTTAATAGGCTTGGTCACATGAATAAGAAGGAGATGCATGTTCTTGAGTCAAAGGGTATGCTTTCAGATTTAAAAGTCATGGATCAAGATTTCTATATGCAGAGGAAGAAGGTGATGTTTCTTGAGGAGTCCGATGTTAGTGACAAGAATAGGAAAGTCTTGGTTTTCAAGGAGAAGGTGACAGATAGGTATCAGTCAAAGGGGCTAAAGAATTCTGAGCAGAGCAAGGGTGATTTAGACAAGGGTTTGATCCAAAAGGAGCTCACAGGTAGAAGTCAGTTCTCACAAGCAAAACACAGAGACTAGCGTCAGCTAGAAAATCAACATCGACATCCAGACAGGGACCGATGTCAGCTATGTACAGCCTGACATCAATGACTTAGGGATAGATAAACATTGGCATTAGCTAGGGAACTAACGTCGATGATGAGGCAGTTGCATGGAACCAACATCGGTCGGGTGCAGACTGAGATGTGACTGACATTGGTCACTGAGACAGATTTTGGGTAGACAACAAGTTGTCAAGGAGTCTCAAGCACCCATATGGAGGACTTAAAGGGTAGGTAAGCCTCAAATTCATCATTTCCCTTCTTTACACTACTTGTTGCTCATTGATGGTAAAGAACCAAGAAGTTGTTAAAGAAGCAGAGCAGGTAGATCTAGGAAATAGTGGGAGCTTGGCATGGATGGAGGATGTGATTTCTTGGAGAAAAACCAAATGGGAGTTTTGAGTGGAGTTACCAGCTAGAAGTAAGCATTGAGAGACGAATAGATGTTCAGGATAAAGAAGAGCAGAAATGGATACGTGAGATAGAAGGCCAGGGTATACGGTCTTGAATAAGCTATAGTGTAATGGAGGTTTGATCATTGTGTTTCTCTTTACCAGGTTGGATAATATTAGCTACATTATCTTGTTACTGTATGATGTGCTTGTTGCAGGGTTACATATACAGGGAGTTACTGAACTAAAGGTAAAGTTAGTTCAGAAGTATGTCATGAGGAATCTGGGAGCAGCAAGGTTATTTGGCATGAGTGTGTTCTAGGGACATGGAAGGTCATATGTTGACTTTGTTTCAGGATGATTGTGTGAGACCGATTAGCACACCGATGGTTGGATAGTTCACAAAATAGTGTCTTGATTCACATAATGAGGTTGAGTACATGTGTACTAAACCTGAGTTTTCTCAAGTAGTGGGAGTTGTCACAATTTTGGAGCCAATCTGGGAAAGAAGAATTATAGGGCAGTTCAGTGGATTCTTAGAGGGACCAGCAGCAGGTGCACATGCTATGTAGGGTCAAGTTATTTTCTACATGGTTTGTAGATGCAGATGTGGCAGGTGATTTGGATGATAGGTGTTGCACCACATGATTTGTGGTGGTTGGTCTTTAAGAGTGATCTTGAAGAGGGATATAATGCCAGGGAACAAACTAGATGATGTACAGGTATGGGTACAGTTACATCTATTTATCTCCAAGTGGGAGATTGTTAGGTTGTGGAGCTAAAAGCTTCAACTATGCAGATGAAGAGGAGGTTGCTAAAGTTCTAGAAGTATCAGCATTGGTAGTATAACTAACGTCGGTCATGATGAATGTAGAAGGCAACCGGCGTCGGTAGGAAGTCGGCCGATGTCAGTCAACACCAGTTAGAGAGGGACCGACGTCAGTCGCCTGTGTGTTCTAGAACTGCTCATTGCATGAACAGTTAGTTTGTTGAACTGAGTGTTTGCATGTAAAGGCTATTTTGAGTCTTGAGCTATGTGGATAATTATTCTAAATTAAGAGTCTAAGTTATTGTTTAAGTCTGGGATCTATTTATAGACCCATTGGCATGTATTGTAATCATGAGCTAAAAAGGAAGGCAAGGAAGATCCTTCCATTGTAAGATCATTGAGTTGCAGGTTGTTGCAAGCTCATAGGAGATCTACATGTGTAAGTATAGTCTATTGAATTTTAGGTTGCAGGTTCATGGGAGATCTACTTGAAGTACTTTAGAGTGCTTGGTACTGGCAGGGTTATTATTGACTAGTTGGAGAGGTGAACACCAATTCTGTGTGTGAGTTGTGTGTTGGGACCGTTTTTGGTAGGAGAGTGAACTTTTGAAGAATAATTACTTTATACTTGAGGTGTGGGAAGCCTCTGGAAGGTGGGAGAAGAAGTGGCATCTTCTTTATTGTATTCTTTTCTGTATTCTGAGGAGCAAGATCTTAACAAGTGGGATCAGAACAGGTGTGTTTGTTCTTGGATTCCCCGACAATAGTTGATTCCAACATAGACTCTTTTGAGCACCTAAACAAAACCTAAAACCATCTATAAATTTCTTCTCTAGTACCTATTTTTAAGGCATAAGCCGAAAGTGAGATTAAGTAAAATTCTAGGCCTTGATGTCTCTCTCAGAGTGTGATTAGATTTCTTTGATCATTTTATTGACTTCTCTTTGTTTGAGTAGTGAGGTTGTTTATGCTTTCCATCTCCCCTATCTCATATGATTCTCACTCACCAGCAATGAAGAGACCCTGTAGAGTAAAACCTATCACCAAGCTAACCTAACTATTCCACCTCTTCATCCATAGATTATAGTTTTGAACTAATAGACTCTCCTCACCCTTCAAAAAGTTCTAACTTCACTCGAGAGGTCCCTTAAGGAGATGTAGACTTTGCTACTTTATTAGACAACAATCCTATAGCCTTGCAACATTACCTTACAACCACATCTTACCATATTCTGGCTCATACCCCTTCCATAAATCCACCTTATGGCATGCATCTCCATCTGATGGGGAATTCCTCTATTACCATGAATACTACACAACCGTTGACTACCCAACCTTCCTCTTTAACCAACAATCCCTTTAAAACTACCATTGAAAACCAACCAACCCAAACTACCACTATCCTTATACCTTCCACCCCTACTAACAATTTTGCCACTATAGGAGTGCCTACCTCTAGCACTAGCAATCTCCCTTTAGCTACTTTCAACCTGTCAACCACCACTCCACTTAAAAGCCTTATGGTGTCTATACCCTCTACCTTGCCACTGATTATTACAAGGGTTACCAACCTTCCATTGGTCACCAACCTAATGACCACTCCTACCCAACAAGTACCCATTGGACCAACCTTTGGCTACATACCTAATCTATAAGGGCATATACCGACTACCCAATCACCTACCTCTATCTCCCCTTCTATGTCTTCCACCCAACCATTAGCATTCACATATACATATGTGGAAGCCTCCCAAAATTTGACCCACTATTTGTATGTCTATCAACCATCGTAGCAATATGCATTTTATAATCCTTTAGGTACACAACCCCAAGCTGACTTAATGAATATGCTTATGGACAAAATGACCATCTTAGAGTCATATATTTTAGGTGCTCATAACATCCTATCATATGACCAAATTTTTAATTAGCCTATCCATCCATCCATACCCATTAAGCCATATCATCCCCAATGGGAAATTCTAAAGTTCTCTAAGTTTCAAATTAAGGAGGACCCCCAATAACACTTTAGGGAATTTAGGCATGCTTGTTATCTCATCACCTATGATGATTCACTTCTTCTTTGTACCTTCCCTATGTCTCTATCTAGCTTGACCTTAGATTGGTATAGTGCCCTACCCAAACATTCCATATTCTCCTTCACCAAACAAGATCAAACCTTCTTGGACCATTTTTCAATCAATATCTTCAAGAAAGTGTCCATCACCAACCTCTATTCTATTTTTTAGTTTGAGGATGAATCTGTTTATGATTTTGTGGCTTATTAAAGGAGCCTTATCAACCATCTGTCCTTCTCCCTACCCCAACTTGAACTCATAGAGCTCTTTACTCAGGCATGTTCCAAGAATATCTCCTCTACCCTATGTGTCCAAAGCTTTTGAACCTTTGATGAATATTTTACCATGGCATGTAAGTTTGAAAACTAAGACATTGATGAAGGAAAGCTTAAGCTCAATAACAAGAACTCAACCTATAAAACTGATAGGACCAAGATGCGGAAATAACTAGAAGTACAAGTAACTATCAATGAGAAATAACACAGAATATTAGAGGCAACACACAATTGTATTCAAATCAATTAGAAGGAAATTACAACAAAGAGATCACACTCTTATTCCACTTTGTGGGCATACAAGTAATATTCCCTCAAGAGTAATCTTCTCTCAATACAGGTCACAAAAAACAACTCAAACACAAAGCTGTTGTTCACCTCAACCAGTCAGTACAACACTGCCAGTACAACCAAGTACGAACTGGTACTCCAAGTAGATCTCACCATGATCTTGCTCCTTGATGTATTGCTGTCACCTTAGATCTTGCTCCCCCACCGATCTCCTTTTGACCCTAGCATACACACACCTCTACAGACCAACCTGATCTTACTTATCACATATAGATCTCCACCATGATCTTGCAACACCCTGCAAATCAAACCTGATCTTACATACATGAAGAATCCTACTTGATTCTACCATGGGAAGAACTCTCCTAGTTCTACACTTAACAATATAGCCCATGAGTCTATTATATAGATCTCATGCATACAATAATTAGACTTGCGGCTCAAGAGTCAAACTAGTCTTTATCATGCAAACTCTCTATTCAACTAACTGACTGTTCATCAATAGCAGTTCTGGAACCACACATGAGACCAACATCGGTCCCTGTCTAACTAGAGGTGACCGACATCGGCTGACTCCTGTCGATGTCAGTTGCTTTTTATCGACCCCTTCCTAACATCAGTGTGTCCTACCGATGTCAGTGACTGTGACACTCGGCAACCCTCCATGTTTGCATCTAGGTGAAGCTTTTAGCTCCACAACCTAACAATCTCCCACTTGGAGATAAATAGCTACACCTGTACCTATACTAGTACATTGTCTAATCTGTATCCTGACTTGTATTCCTCTTCAAGCTCAATCTTGAAGACTACCCACCACACTCCTTGTGGTGTTAATCCTGTGCCTAAATTTCTCCATTCTCAGCTTACCTTCTTCTACCATTGCTATACTCCCACTCAAATAGAAACCCCTGTGAGTAACCTGTAATCAACACACACTAACTAGATCTGAACCATATGTTAGTCAAACTCGCTCTAAGAACGTCCAACCTCACTTTGATACCAATTGATAGGACCTAGGTTCCCCAAAGCTCTGACACAACTTGTCAAAATTAAGAGCACATATGATTACCATTGTATAAGCAACTTAAGATGCAGAAATAACCAGAAGTACAAGTAACTATCAATGAGAAATAACACAGAATATGAGAGGCAACACACAATTGTATTCAACTCAATTAGAAGGAAATTACAACAAAGAGATCACACTCTTTCTTCCACTTTGTGGGCATACAAGTAATCTTACCTTAAGAGTAATCTTCTCTCAATATAGGTCACAACAAACAACTCAAACACAGAGCTATTGTTCACCTCAACCAGTCAGTACAACACTGCCAGTACAACTGAGTACGAACCGGTACTCCAAGTAGATCTCACCATGATCTTGCTCTTTAATGTATTGCTGTCACCTTGGATCTTGCTCCCCTGTTGATCTCCTTTTGACCCTCGCATACACACACCCCTGCAGACCAACCTGATCTTACTTATCACATGTAGATCTCCACCATGATCTTGCAACACCCTGCAGATCAAACCTGATCTTACATACATGAAGAATCCTACTTGATTCTACCATGGGAAGAACTCTCCTAGTTCTACAATTAACAATACAACCCATGAGTCTATTATATAGATCTCATGCATACAATAATTAGACTTGCAGCTCAAGACTCAAACTAGTCTTTATCATGCAAACTCTCTGTTCAACTAACTGACTGTTCATCAACAATAGTTCTGGAACCGCACAGGTGACCGACATCGGTCCCTGTCTGACTAGAGGTGACAGATGTTGGTCGACTCCTACTGATGTTAGTTGCTTTCTGTCAATCCCTACCCAACATCGGTGTGGCCTACCGACATTGGCGACTATGACACTCAGCAACCCTCGATGTTTGCATCTGGGTGAAGCTTTTAGCTCCACAACCTAACAAAAACCACTGAGACTTCTTCCTCTAAGTTAAGTAACCATCCCAATACCAACACAAAGAATAAGGAAACCACAAATGTAGTTGTCCTTAAATCCACTCCCCCACCTTCTATAGACCAATCTAATTCCTTTGGTTCTTCAAATCAAAACCCAAGGAACCAAACCTAGAACAACCAAAAACAATTCACTCTACTTGGAGAATTTTATGCTTCTATTTTGGAAAATCTATTAAAATCCAATATTATTCAACTTCCTCTTATCATAACACCCCAATAGTTTGACTCCTCTCATCCCACACCTAGTTGGTATAATGATAATGATCTATGTGCCTTCCATTGAGTGAGAGGACATGATGTCAGTAGGTATAATACTTTCAAGAGCCTTGTCCAATCCCTCATTGACAAAGGGGAGCTTACATTAGATAACCCTAATGTAACCTTAAACTAGGCCCTTGATATATTTAGGCAACCTTTTCCAAACCATGCCCTACCAAGAATGAGAGTAATAAGGTTGAATGATCTCATGATACCCATATAGTCAACATGGTCCTTGATACAGTCTTTACCAAACTACCTAGCACCTAACCTTCTGATCCTCCACCTCCTCCATTTATGGAGGTAGTAGAGTCACCTTCCCTTCCTTCAGACACTTAAACCAATTAAACACCATCTTCTCCCCCTTTACTTATTGAGGTAGTGAAGATGCTAGCCACCATTTTAACTGATATATTGGAACAACTACCACTACCACCTCACCTTCACCTTAAACTACTGAGTGAACCACTCCTCCTTTGAAAACCATTCCCAAAGAGGAAATATCTACGTCTACTCCTCCCATAGAGGAGACACCCATCCAAGCCTCGCATCCTTTGATGAGGAAAAAGATGAGGATACTATCCCTATTTCCCCACTTAGGGGCATATCTACCATTCAAGGAGTCAAACCAACCTATAAAACTTTCTCTAGGCTAGTACATAAATTAGAATTTGTCTTCAACCCTGATATAGATCAAGCCCCCTTTTGGCAATAGTTAGGTCTCCCTTACATTACCTAACTAGAGCCTCCAACCCTTTCTTAGTTTAACCAACCTACCTCTTCCATTAACCAAAATTTTACCATATCTACCCAACCAACCAAACCATCTAACCAACTAATTAAATCCTCCACCAAACTAACCAACCCTCAACCACTTAAGCTAACCAAGACCCAAGTAGCCAAAACCTCTCCTATCATCTGAACTAAGTCTACCAAAAATATTGATATCCACCCTACACCAAGCCTCAATCAACCTTTTTTGAAAGTGGACCTAACCCCTTTAAGCCTGTCAACAAAATGTCATACCAAACCAACTAATGAGGAAAAACCACACAAAGGCCATAAGGCCCAAAGTTTGCCTCCCTTAACTTTACCCTCCATTTTGGGGCCTTGTCCCTCTACCTTGAGCCAAAATATAGTTACCTCCACCAAAACCCTATGACCTATCTTGGTTACACCTTCGTAGTTCCTTTCTAACACACCTCTCTTTACTACACTAACAATACCTAGGCTACCTACCTTGTGATCGTCCACCTTTAGCTCATCAACCTCCCTGCATAAACTAAATCCATCAACCAAGTGTACCACCTTAATTAAAACACCTAATACCAAACCCATCTCCAAACAACCTCCTACCCTAACCACCAAAGCTAAAACTGCTACATATTTATCACCTTTAGCCAATTCTTACTTGAACATCTTCTATAAGTTATTACAGACTTCTTGTTTAACCTTATTTCCCATCAGACCCTTTAACCTTCTCACTTAAAAAATTTCTTGATATAATGACCACCAAGTATGTGCTTATCATAGGACACCATGACATGACATAGAGAACTGAATTTTTTTCCAAACCCTTATTCATCATCTTTATGACAAGGATGATCTATTAATAGATGGAATTCCTATGGAGCATATACCTAACCAACCACCCACCATACCTACCCAACACTCATCCATTCCTCCATGCTCACCTCAAAGTGAAGATGAATCTAACCAATCCTCTAGCTTAACCTCTCTTTCCATCTATACTATACACATGGTCATGAGAGCACAAAAAAAAGATAATGGGAAGTCTAAGGTGTCTATCCCTTGGACATGTGATCTAGGAATTTGACTCAAGAAAGGATGGTTAGTATTGTGTTAGTTACAAAATGAAAACAAAATGAAAGAAACACACTAACTAGCATAACATTTCTAGGCCTAGACACTAGGGAGAGATTAGTTAACAAACATGAATAAAACACACAACTAAAATGCAAAAGAAACTCTCTTTTACCTTCCTTAGATGCTCTAATATGCTTGTTGTAGTGGCTTGCTCGACTTGTGCTCATGAAGTCCTTGGCAATGGAAGGTTGGCTACCTCCATCTCTCCTTGACATCTTTGGCTTTGGTTTGGCTTGGCTTGGAATCAATTTGGCATGGTAACACTAATTGCAATGGCTTATTGAAGATATTTTTTCATTATAACTTTGCACCAAAATAGCTTAGAAATGATGCTCATGGCCTCTCTATTTATAAATTTTTGAGAATGCCTAGAATTAACCTGAACCATCCATCTCAAGATTGAGATGTGTGGCTAAGGATTAATCCAATTATTTAATTAAGTTTATAAATATCCTCATCATGACATTGGAATAAGGGGCAATTAAGAGGCATGGAAGGCATCGATGAGGCATGAATCTTGATATTTGTGGCATTTATGGCCTAGGGATGTCTTCCCAAGAAATGAGGTCACTTGATGATGTAGATATTAAATATTCATTTCAAAAATAAGTTTTTAACAAGATTCCATGTAATTATTAATTAGGCCTTGATTTGGATTAATTAGCTCTTAAGCATGTTTAAGCACTTTGTGCACATATTACTCAAATTGATTAGAATGCCTTGTTATTAGTCCTAAATTAGATTGGATTAGAATTGGAATTCCCTATCAGATGCATTAGAACCATATTCCCATTTAGGATGTTACCAACAAAAAATAACAAAGGCATGTGTCTCGTGTGAGATATTTGATAGGAAAGAGAAATCTAGAGCACCGAGGTAAAAAATTGGCATTTCAACTCAAAATGATATGATCAAAGTTAGCTAGCCCATAAATTACATTGCCCCATTTAATGATACCCTTGCCAAAATTGGCACTTGAATATGTCATTTTCACATCATTTAACATGTTTTAGTGTTTTTAGTCCAAATTGTGTAATTTGGGTAGAGATTGGCCAAAAGCGTGATTGGAGGTTATCGGTGGCCAATTTTAGGTGTCTGCAGTTTGCCCCTATTTGGGAAGGTGTTGTAAGCTATAAGCATAGTAATGTCTTCTCAAATAATGAAAAGGTCATGTATACCTATAACTACAATGATGATAAACTAACTATATGATGCCCCCTAAAGGGAATGGTTGGCACAAGTATGTCAGTAAACGGTCCCTCGAAAAGAAATAAGCAAAATGAGGGGACCAAAGAAAGGAAAGATGATGGGGTGAAAACATAATGATACTTAAAAAGTTTTTAAAATCATTGAGAATGTAAGTAGGATGGTGCACAATGGTTTACCCAAAGGTGGTTATAAACATTGTACCTTGATAGTGGCAACGTGGTATGAGAACACAATGATTTGCCCAAAGGTGGTTATAATCATTGAGAAGATGGAGCTACCCCAGTTATTATAGACAAATAATATAATAACATGCCTCTATATGGGAAGAAAAAGGGAAGTGGTGACAACACAATTATTTTCCCAAAGGCAGTTATAATCATTGAGAAATGTAGGTGGGATGGTGTGCAATGATTTGTGCATAGGTGGTTATAATCATTGGACCCTGATTATGGTAAACATGATAAACTTGGTCAAGGATGCTAATAACTTAACACAAAGGGTAATGAATAATTGAAGAAACCTATTAGTAAAGAGATGCTTGTCTAAACTAATAAAGGTTGAAATTTTTTTGTGTTTAATTACTTTGTTTGGGATATGATTGGGAGTGAATCAGGATGTCGATGCCAAAGAGATGCCACCATTAATGAATAGACTTCTTGAAGTTGAGGTTTTTTTTAGCATGTGTCAGAAGGCATCATGTTATAACATCATGAGACTTAGCTAAAATATGCATAAGGACTGAATCCCATAATCCAATACTCAATAGAAAATAATACACCAATGATAGAAACCATGATGACAATGTAAAAATATGAATATGGATGGATTCAAGTGTAAGTGTGGGTAAGGAATCACCCAATGAACACACATAAATTGAATCAAGGCAAGGGTGTTGAAATCAAGTAAACAAGTAGACACATAAACAAAATAAGCAAAAACAAACAAACAAACAATACAATAGAAACCCTACGAACATTGCCCCTAAAAAATAGGTGAAAACTTAACAAATTAACAAAATAGGGGAATAAAAGAAAAGGGATGGGGTATCTAAGTTGTCTCTATATGCACTATGCAAGTGGATGCTACCTACATATTTCCATGGATGTAATATCCAATAAAAAACTTTAGGCAAAATGTAGTTCTCCCAAGGAATGGGAAGAATGTGATAACTGATGAAAATAAATAGAATGTATGTGATATAATAAGATGAATGGTCTTGAAAAATGGCAAGTGTATGAGATAAAAAAGCTAAAAATGATGGGGAAACTAAATGACAATTGATTTTCTTGTAACTTATTAAGGGTTCCCAGAATCCCTAAGGCAAAGAAGTGGTCAATGTTTTTGTTCTTTTCTAACAAATTTTCAAATGTTTTTGGAATTTTTTTTAAGTATCTCAACTTGATCAAGAATTTTGAGACACTAAAATGGTTCAATCTCACAAAATAGTGAGAGCGTTTAAACTAAGGTTGCTCACAAAATGGTGAGAGTGTTCAAACTTAGGCTGCTCACAAAATGGCTAGAGCATTCAAACTTAGGTTTCTCACAAAATGGTAAGAGCATTTTGGAAAGGGTGACTGATCTGGCCTCAAAAATTATTGAGCACTGCCTACATAGTCCTAGAGTAGGACCTCAAGTCACTATAGTTCCACCCTTATAGCAGAGGAATTTGATGAGTGTAGCAGTCAATTCAAACAAAACAAGCACAATTGGTAAAAAGGGATAGTATGACATAAGAAGTGGTAAGTTGGTACATCAAGGCTTAATGTTTCCCCAATTTTTACATAGGTGGTTATAACTAGGACACAACAACATAGATCAATGATACTAATTTACCTAAAGATAGTTATAATTAGTATCAAGACTAGTGGTAAGAAAGGAATAACAAATGAAGGATGCAACTATCGAAACTTCTGTCACAATATCCCAAAATATGATCTCTATTTGAAATACTTGAACCAACTAATGAAAATGATTAGATACCTCGATGTTGAAACTATGTAATGAATGGAAAAAATGAAGATCAAACAAACTAGGCTTTAGAACACATTGGGTCGATAGAATAGAAGCAAAAAGTGGATATGGTGAAGAGGATGTATAAGGATGGTATTTGTACAAAGCATAATAATGATAAAATGGCATAAATGAAATGGTACTTATAGATAGTACACCTTAGAGTTTAAACATAATACCACTTGAGATGAATAATATTCATCCACTTAGGAAGTTTATCTCTGTTTGGTGTGGTGAGCGTATATGCTTCTGATCTATAATCTACAGTAATGATGAAAGGCCCTATCCAATTTGGTTTGAATTTTCCTTTATGCTTCTTCTTAGATGTGGTATTATTTTGGTTTTATTTAAGAATAAGATCACCGAGTTTAAATGTTTTATACTTAACATGTTGATTATAGTGGCCTTTGAGTCAATTCTGATATGCTTGAAGATTGTTGAGTGCAGCCATGCATTTTTCATCAAGTAGGTCTAGCTATTATAGGTGAGATACTCAATAATCATGATCATCTAGGACATTATTGAAAGATATGCATAGTAAAGGTAACTTGACCTCAATGGGAAGGATGGCTTCAGTACCATAAACAAGTGAGTATAGATTGGCTCTTGTGGGGGTATGATGATTGTTATGGTATGCCCAAAGGACAGGGAATATCTGCAAGTGCCAATCACAACCAACATCATTGATAATCTTTTTGAGAATATTGATAATGATTTTATTGGATGCTTTGGATTTAAAATTACCTTGAGGTTAATAAGCTGTATAAAAATGTTGTGTGATGTTATATTTAGTACATAGCTGGTCTACATCTTTGTTTTTGAATGATCCTCCATTATCAAATATGATGTCAGAGGGGATACCATAACAGCAAATGAGACGGTTAAAAATGAATTTAGAAATTTGATTTATAATCACATAATTGAGGGGTATATATTCAACCCACTTAATGAAATACTCAGCGGCGGTAAGGATATGTTTATGGCCATTAAATGAAATGGGGTTGATCTTTCCAATGAGGTCAAGTCCCCATGTAGAAAATGGCCATGGTGTCAACATTGATTTCAAATTTTTTCCTAGGGCATGAATCAAATTAGCATGTCATTGACATTTGTCACACTTTTTTATAGATGCAATGACATTTGCATCCATTATGGACAAATAATAACCAGTACACAAGAGATTTTTGGATAGGAATACCCCGCTAAAATGAGCAACACGTACTCCTTCATGAACTTCTGTTAATGCTAGTGTAGACTCTACCAAAGTTAAACAATGAAGTAGAGTTCCATCAAAACTGTGATGGTAAAGGGTGGATCCAAGTAGAGTATAATGAGTGGAATGATGAATGAAGGCTTTGGTTTATTTTTGAGATAGGTTAGGTCACAGAACTTAATCATGAAGGTAGTTGTAAAGGTCTGAGTACTAGATAGAATTAGGACCAATAATATCACAAATCATGGCAATTATTGAAGGTTCATGAGCTGGTGTTGACAAATTCTTGATAAGGAATTGATACTCTCTAGCTTTATCCATTTGTCGAATCAGAGAGCCAATAGTAGCCATGACATTTGCAGTTTTGTTACTAGCCCTTAGTATGTGCTCAAACTAAATATTGGCAATTTATTGCTTAAGAGTGTCAAACATGGCTTTATATAGAACTAGCTTGTCATCTTTGGTCTGAAAATGATTTGTGACCTAATTGATGATTAACTAAGAATCACCATAAAATTAGAGATGAGATATATTCTAATGCACTACTTCTCAAAGTCCTGCAACAAGTGCTTCATACTCATCCATGTTTTTTGTACAAAGAAAGTTGATTCTAAATGATTTGGTGATTAGATCCCCCTATGGTGTAATAAACAATATGTGTAGTAAATGAACCATCAAAATACAGCTTCCAAAGATGCTCCTCAAGGGTGTGGCAATGATGATCATTAAGGATTCACCATAAATTGAAACATGAGTGGTTGTGTGTCTATGAGAGGTGCTTCAGCAAGTTGATCTACAATAAATTGTCCCTTGATGGCCTTTTGATTGACATACTCTATGTCAAACACACTGAGAAGCATGATCCATTTAGCCATTCTACCTTGCAAATCTATTTTAGATAGTAGATGCTTGAGTGGATCTACTTTTGAAATGACCATGGTCTTATTATTTAACATGTAATGACATAGTTTTTGTGCTATGAAGACCATGGCCAAACAATCTTTTTAAATAGGTGCATAGTTATGTTCATATGTATCTAAGGTACAACTTAGGTAGTATACATCATGCTCTTTTCCATTGTCACCATGTTGATCCAAGAGTGCCCCAAAAGCATGGTTAGTAGCTGATAGGTATAACAAGAATGGATTTCCTAGCATAGGAGGTAATAAAATAGGTAGATTAACAAGATAGTCTTTGAGTTGTTGAAAAGCTATTTAGCAGTGATCATCCTAGTGAAATGAAACTCCCTTATTCAAAAGGTGTGTAAATGGATGGCACTTGTTTGCTAACTAAGAGATGAAGCATTGAATTGACTAGATCTTACCCTACAAACTATGGAGTTGCTTTAAATTGATTGGTGGCAATATCTCAGTTATAACATGGACTTTAGCCGGATTGACTTCAATACCTCTATGGGACATGATGAAGCTAAGTATTTTTCCTAAAGTTACACTGAATACATATTTATTTGGATTGATTCTAACTTTGTACTCCCATAATCTTTCAAATATCTTATGCAACACTATTAGATGGTCAGCCCTAGTTTTGGATTTTCCTAATATGTCATCGACATAATCTTCAATAATATCATGGAATATGATAGTCATGGCCCTTTGATATGTATCTCTAGAATTCTTAAGGCTAAATGGCATTACCTAATAAAAAAATGTTCCCCATGGAGTGGTGAATGCTATTTTATATTGGTCTTCTGGTGTTATTATTGTTTGGTTATATCCTAAAAAGCCATCCATGAGTGAAAGCATTTCATAACCTACCATGTAGTTGATGATCTATCAATATTAGGCAAGATAACATCATCTTTAGGATAAGCTTTATTGATATCTTGAAAATTAGTACAAATTATGATCCCTTTAGGGTTTTTACTAATAGGTACCACATTAGAGATCCATTCAGAGTAGTCAATGGATCTGATACTTCCTACTTCTAAGAGTTTTTCTAACTCTTTCTTTACCAATATAGTAATGGTGAGGATGCATCTTACATAACTTTTGTTTTACTGATTTTGCATCAAGATTAACCATAAGGTGGTGTAGAACTAAGGTGGGGTCTAAACTTGGCATGTCAAAATAGGCCCATGTAAAGATATCTAAAAATTCTCTCAATAGAGTTGTAAAGATGTCATGTTCCTCCTCAGTGAGGGATGCTCCTAATTTTATCCATTTTAGGTCTGATGGAATCTCGATATTTACCTCTATTATATCTTTGACTAGAAGGGTCAAACCATCTTGTAGAATAGTAGGTAATGACTTGAACTATTAAATTACATTAGGGTCCTTTGTTAGGACTTGCTCTTCAACTTCTCCTAAACATGATGAATTTGAATCCCCTAATGGGAGATCTGGCCATGTGACAAAAAGAGTTGGAAATTCTTGAAGAATTTGATCAAAACTTGTTGCTCAAAGTTGAACTTAGATCCATATGAAAGTTCATCGTTGGTGGTCTCCTAGTCTAAATTTGAATAAAAATGAACACCCCCATCTAATGGCACCTGAAATAGGTTTTCACCACTAGACTGGCCTTTATCTTTACTTTTTCCCTAGTCAAAAAGTGCCTTAAAGAAGTTTTCACTTTGGGACCTCAATGTTTTACTTATTTATTTTTGGCTAAGGGTGTTCACTCACTCTCTAAAATACGCTATAGGATCTAATGTGATTGAGAATCCTAATTTGTGATCTCCCAATAGAATGTTATCTCTAAGGCCTAAAAATTCATAGAATGCTTCATCATTTTGGAACTCATCAATCGATAGACTGGATTCTTATTGGTCCCAATCTATCAGTTGGGGATAATATAATGGAAATGGATTGTAATGAATGGCTAGGGTAAGGGTACAAATGACATGGTTATCAAATAGGTTGGTTTCAACTAGGTCATCAAAGGTGGGGTTATGATCAAACTCTATTTTGCTATTGGTATCATCCTCACTAGTTACTAGTGATGGATTTTGAATAAGATATGTGGGGTCACCCCCAGGTGGTTTAAATCCAAGTCTATAAGGTCTTTCATACTTAGTCATAGAAAAAGGCTCAATGGTTCCTAGCTAGTTTGGTTTGAGGCCTTTTCCTTCATAATTGTGACACTCCATGATCCTATGGGGAATATGATACTTTGTATTTTTATAAAAATAATCTTGGTTATCATTGTATAACCATGATTTGTCCTCTTTAAGAGGGTTAGGTTCTAGGTTAGATGCTGGTACAAATGTGGTAGGTCTCTTATCTTTATTCTTTTGTTACCAATGCATATGTGGGGTGACTTTGGGTCGCCTAAAGGTTTTTGGATTCTAAGGAAGATTGACAATATGAAATGTATGATGGGTCATCCACTCTCTTGGTCCGTTATCTAAAATGGTGAAATGATTATAAGATTTAGGAGGTGGCATGTGGGAAAGGGAATCCAAGATATTAGGATCTATGCAATTATCTAGTGAAGGATCAATAAGTATAGCCTTTCCTTTATCCTACTTATAACTTGGATTCATGTTGTACTTATAATTATAGCTTTGAAATTCAGCCTCAAGATGTTTGTAGTGTTCATATGAGTATAAATCTCCTAGAATATTCTCTTCCATCCCTGAGTGGGAAAAATTGATGCACTGGTGTAGCATTGATAGGACTACATGAATCTCATGTAACCAAGGCCTTCCTAGAAGCATATTGTATGATAACTCAAGATCAAACACATGAAAAAGTGTATCATGGGTCAAAGGCCCAATGATAATTGGAAAACTAATGGTGCCTTGTGATTCTCTTTCTTGATTATCATAGGCTTTGATGGTTATTGTTTCTGACTGGAGATCTGCCATTGTGTACCCAAGAAGCTTGATGAGCTTTAGAGACACTATGTTGAGGCTAGATCCATTGTCATAAGGACATGTTTCACTTTATGTTGTCTTATATAAAATTATATATATATATATATATATATATATATATATATAATGGATTATTATGGATCGATCCAAGGGAATACTGATCGCTTTGGTTGAATGTGACTTGTTGGGCTGGAGCTAGGTGTCCAACCAAAGCTTGAAATTTATCAAGGAATATGTCACTAACAATAGTGGATTGGGTCAAAAACTCATTCAAGATGTTCATGTGGATTATTGACATTTGCAAAAAAATCTAAAATAGAAATTTGTGCTGGTGTCTTCTGTAATTATTCTATAATATCAAACTTCTTATCTTGGTCAATATTGAATGGTTTATTCTAAGGCTAAATGGTTGGTTGGATGACAGGCAAAGTGGTAGATGGTTGTGGGATTAGGATAGTAATATTCAACCTTCAAGTTATGATTACACAATCAGGATGAAATACTAGACCATTATTGCTAACAAATGTTGGGAATGGTGTGGGACTAGACAGGATAGGTCTTGGTTGTCGGTGCACTTGCATGTGGTCACATGACAAATATGAGTTGTAGATATAAGGTCCAAAAGGAGAAGTCCCAATTTGCTGGTTTTCCTATATGAATTCCTAGGTTAAAGAAGTATTATCCATGTAATTTGGCTGAATGTTGTTTTTTAGAAATGGTCTAGGTTGATAGTGCTTGGTATAGGATTAATGGAGATGGTATTAATGCTACCCCTTGTAATATGACCTACAACCCTATTGTAGTCATGTGCAAATGCATGTTAGGTTTTTTGGTTGTTACCATTCTAACCTTAATTTTGTCCATTGGGTTTTGCTACTGATATTGTTGATTCTACTGGTTCAACGTTTGATTTTGATACTATTGATTTTGTTATTGCATTGGCCGTTGTTGTTATTGATTATTATTTTGATGCTACTAATTATTATGTCAGGGAAAGGGGTTTTAATAAATACTAAGAGTTTGATTGGAAGTTAAATCACCATTATCCAATGTTATCTCCCCATTCTCTAACATATTCTCAATTAAATGCTTAATTTAGACACATCTTCATAGATTATGCCCATTAACCTGATGATAGTCACATAATTGATTTTCACGGTAATAATCAAGATAAAGAATGCCTTACAGATAATGCTTTTGTATATTCCAACTAATCACATTAGTAGTAGAAAGCTTATGAAATACAAACTCAATAGGTTCTCCTAGGTCACTAAAGACATGATGTGTAAGCATGGTTCTCCTAGGGGGAAGGGTTTGCAATGGTAAAGGCTACTATATTTTTGTTGAAGTCTTGGTTGTTGTGCTTGCGATATTGGTTAGAGAGGTTTCTAGGTAGGAATAAGATGAAAAGGTGATGCAGATGATGTTTACACCATTTAGACATGATGGGATTTGGTTACTTTATTTCTCAAAATATTTTTATTATGGTTGAATTGCTTTGATCTGTCTTGGTTATTGGCCTATGCCGGTTGTGATGTTGGCGCTTGAATGGGATGTTGGTCATTTCCATAATTAGTACCTTGATTTTGATTAGTTGAATTAAGCTTGATAACTGATTTATTAATGAGTACTCACTCGATCAACAAGTCTTTGTCGATGATTTCCTTGAAAGTATGCACATATTATAATTCCAAATGATAAACTATCTCACTGTGCAAATTTTTGGTAAACATAGTAGCTAATTGTTTATCTAGTAAACTATGGGTGAAATAGCTTACAAGGGCTCTCCATCACTATAAAACTCTCACCAACTTTTTGCTTTGCTTACATTAAGTCTACTAATGAAATCTCATGCTCAATATTATAGGAAAAGTGCTACACAAATTTATCAAAAAGATCATCAAAATCTGTTACTAAATTTTTGGGTAACTTTAAAAACCACTCCAAGGCTTGTCTAGCCAAGCTCCTTAGAAATAACAACAAAATTTAAATATCACTATATGCCATTAGCTGACATGTGACAAAGAATTCGATCAAATGAGCCTTAGGGTCACCTTTCCCTTTGTATTTATCAAATTTTGGTGGTTCGTATCCTGGAGGAAATGGTATCTAACAATAATCTATGTTAAATGGGTAGGAACACATGTCCTCCAATTTGAAATTTTTAATCTATTTACTAGCTTGAATAGTAGTAATTACATCCTTCATCTGTTGCAATTCTTGGGATAAGAAACTAGAAGGAACATTGGTTTGAGGGAGAATATTGGTTTGGGTAGATGGTTGGGAGGTCACAAGTGGGACACTTTGACCAGGGTATGACAAAGATACCTATTGAGTTATATTGGTTTGGTTGGGGAATGGACCAAGAATACGCATATGTGGATTATGATGTACTTGAAATTACATAATTAGTTGCACAATATTATAGTTTGGGTTGGTGATAAAGGTTTGACTTGGAAGATTTTATGGTTGGGATGGAGGGATATAACTATACTATGCCTACTATGGTTAAAAAGGGACAAGCTACTAACTGATCAAACCTTGCTGTTGAGTGGGAACTTGTGAACCAAGACCCTGTCTCTAAACTTGTGGCACATTTTGAACCAACGGTTGTCTAGTATGTACTTGAGAAATGTGGGGACCTATTTATTGCATGAATCCTTGTGAGGATGTGAAAATAGGTTGTAGATTCAACATTTGTTACTAGCCAATATTTGTACATTATTGACTAGTCATTACTTGGTTTTGGATTGACATATTAGTCTGTGACTGAAGAGGTATGTTTGTCATTACCTGATGAAGTGGAACATTTGTTGCCTTTGATTGAGGTGGAAATGTATTTGTCCTCTGTTGCATTGATACACTAGATTATGTCTACTATTGTGGAATACTACTCAATACTTATTGAGGAGGAGTAGGGTTCATCACATTCTATCATTGAGGCATGACATTAGCCATTATTTGATTACCTAATCCCATAGGTTATACACTTGAGGAAGTAGTTGATTAAATTTGGGATGTAAAAACTCCTATTCCTTGATATGATGATCTACCCATGGGATTAACTACAGGCACATGTTATTGGCTAGTTGTTTGTGCATTAGTACCACTTTGATCAAGACTAGACATTGTTTGTACATTGTCTAATACATTTGGTTCACTATTCTGTGTAGAGGCTAAATAAATTTCTTCAATAATGATCATATGAATCAAGTTATCTATCGAAGTAGTTTATATGAATGGGTCGGAATTTAAAATCTCTTATCTAGTTAACTCTATCAAGACTCCTGTTGAAGGAACTAGGTTAATGCGAGGCTTACTCACCATGTTATTCTGATTGAAATCACGTGCTAGATTTAGGTAGGTTTGATATGCTATCTGCATTTGGTTAAAGTGATCTTACATGATAATTTTTGACTTGATTAGATATATTAGGATCTTGGTACGTTGTTTGGAATAGAGCCATAGGATTGCTAGAATAATCTTATTGATCGTAAATGATATTATGGGGCACTCTTACTAGAGTCAGTAAATTTTCATGGGGAAAGTCTACGAAAACTTGGCCCTTACCTCTATGGCTCTAACCAAAATCTCATCTTTATTTTCTAACAAATGTTGCTCAAACAAAAATGGATCATACATGGAAGCTATATTAGTAGAAAATGACTATTGAAGAATTATCTCATCCATTGTGGGTATTGTAGCTAGGTATTATATGGTTTATTCTTCATCTTGCTCTAAATACGGTGGTGTGTTATCTAGATAGTTAGCCAATGGATCTTGGCTTTGTGCCCCTGATTGAGTATTATAAGAGGGATAATAATCCATCTCATAAACAATATTATCTGCATAGGGGTCTTAAACCATTTCTTTCTATGCAACTACACTACTAATCTTTAAATTGTACATGAGTCCACTACTAGTGTAGGAATACATGTTGGGATCTATAGTCAAAGCTTTATGATAAAAGGTTAAAAAGTTCTACAAACTCTAAAAAGGATAATGTCTAAAACATATAATGTTCCAACTTGGTCTAGATTTGTCAAAAGGATCAAAAGGTTTATGCAAATATTTTTGAGGAAATAAGCTAGCGTAAAGTATCTAATGTTTCACTTGTCACACAAAGATAAGCAAGTAAACAGATTGAAAATCAAGATGCCAAACTCTAAAGTCAAAGTGTTTCAAATTAGTCTAATATAGGAATTTAAAAGTTTTTAAGACTTTTGGCCAAATGCGGCATCAAAAGCTAGTCTCAAACAAGGCATGTGCTAGAAATCTTGGCCAAACAGTGTCAAAAGTTAGACTTTGAAAAAGATGAAAGTTTTAATCTAATGGATTTGAAACACTTCTAACAAACACTAGGAATTTGATTCTTGGATATGAACTTGATCAACTAGGTATAAGGTGTGAAACAAAAGGCACTTTTAGAGATAGTTTATTTTCTCACAAAAATGTTATAAAATGTGGTTCTTTTGACAAATAAGCTAGATAAAAGTGAGTGATATAACTATGATTTAGATAAAGGATCACAAAAGTACACTCAGATTGGTCTAAAAATGTAGGAACAAATTTGGAACTCTATGTAAGAGGGTCTATAACAATATTTAAAATGTTTTGGGCAACATAACAAAGCTAAAATACCTAAAAGGTGTGACAAAAAAATTTATTTCAAAAACTCTCTAAGGTAAAGACATTTTCCTACAATTTTGATAGCATAACACTACTTTTATTGACTCAAAATGTTGTGGTGCATAGACTCAAAATGCAAGTGTTTTAGCACAAAATGGCTTAAGTCTATCAAGTGATGATAATGATTATGAGTCTTTAAACAACCTTCAACCCAAATTGGAAATTAAACCTAAGTTCCCTCAAGTTTAGTGCAAATGGTGAAACCACTTAACACATCAACCCTATAAACTTATAAAGGTGCAATTCTGAATTTAGATTATAAGTGAAGGACTTTAAAAAAATTTGGTAAAGATATAGACTCAATTGGGCAACATAACTATGCCAAAGTGGATGATATGACTCTCAAGCTTTTGATGAACTTTGAACAAGATAAATTTATGATCTCACATGGGAAACATAACACCTCTTTGTTCAAAGGAAAATTAGGACTATGTGTTGGGTTTGAATTTTTTTGTTTACATCAAGTTTTGACTTCAAACAAGGCTTTAATCTAGGGAAAGACCAACTAATTAATCACTTTTAGATTCTAAACTGACAAGGTTTCTTGGTATTATTGAAATCCATCAATATACATTATTTGATAGCTTTTTAAGTGTCTATCCAAAAGTAAATGTGCATTATATAGTCCTTTTCTCTCAAATGATAGTACTATGACATGGACCTTGAGACACACCTTGCACCAACAATAATTACATGACAAGTGGGGGGTTTTCTAAGATATAACAAGTTTTTGAATGATCTATGGGAATCAATTTCACAATGACTTTCATGTCAAACAATGCAAAAAAAAGCATGGATTTTGGGTTTGTATCACTTGGCTTGTTGCAAAAAGGTCTAGTCCTTTTTACAACCACTACATCCTGCTATTCGATCAGTGTAGTGCGATTTCAAAAGTGCCACTACGTCCCGTATGTAACTCCAATTAGGAGATAAATGGAGTCAATGTCAGGAAGTGAAACCCCAGGTCAAAGCTGCCCTAAAAAACTTGTGGGAGGTGATGAAGTCACCATTGCAAGACAAGTTTGCATAAAAATAAAGAAAGCATGAATGTAGAAAGATTTTAGGGTCATTTTTAAGGTCACCCAAAATTTGACGAGTTTTTGGGGAGTGATTTAGATGACTTTCTTTCTAAGCCTTGGACTAGGCTACTTGCAATAGGAATGGCACTTTTGATTGCAAGGATTCCCTAAAGGGGACAAATGGAAGAGCATTTATCTTTTTGCCAAACAAAATTTAATCTAAAAAACTAAGTAAAAACAAAAATCTTTGAAAAGGTGAGTTCATTTTTAATCCCAAAGGGAAAGTGAGGTGGTGCTCATTTGACCCCTTGGTCTTAGTTGTAACTTTGAAAACATTCACCATAAACATCTACATTTTTTGTTAAACACCAAAACAAGGTTCTTAATTGATTTTTAAGCATGAAAAAGGTGATCTAAACATGTTTTTAGAAAATCTTAAGCTTGATACTAAAAAAAAAATGTTAGCATTTCCTTTATCCTTGAAGCTCTTTTAAGTTTGAAATAATGAATTTTAGAAGAAGAGCTCTCGGGTCTGTGTTTTAAGAAAAACATAGTGATTGACATTAGTTTATATAATCGATAACAATTACATTTTATAATAAATGTCAGTTATCCAACCAACATTAGTTATACCAATGTGACTGATGGTAGGTATTCAATCGATGTTGTTTTTACTAACTGATGTTGGTTAAGCTATGCAATTGATGTCAGTTTTCCTAGCTGACATTGGTTAATGTGTAAACCCGTGGTAAACAAAAATGGAAAAATAAAGTTAGAAAATTAAATTTACAAGAGTTTTAATGGTCTAAATAAATATTTTAAATCTAAAAAATGATCATCTTCATGTGTGGGATGCATCTAGTCCTATCAGGCATGCCATATGTGATCTAGGAATTTAACTCAAGAAAGGATGGTTAGTATTGTGTTAGTTCCAAAATGAAAACAAAATGAAAGAAACACACTAACTAGCATAACATCTCTATCCCTAAACAATAGAGAGAGATTAGTTAACAAACATTAATAAAACACACAACTAAAATTCAAAATAAACTCTCTTTTACCTTCCTTGGATGCTCCAAAATGCTTGTTGTAGTGGCTTGCTCGGCTTGTGCTCATGAAGTCCTTGGCAATGGAAGGTTGGCTACCTCCGTCTCTCCTTGACACCTTTGGATTTGGATTGGCTTGGATTGGAACCAATTTGGCATGGTAACACTAATTTCAATGGCTTATTGAAGATATTTTTGCATTATAACTTTTCACCAAAATAGCTTAGAAATGATGTTCATGGCCACTCTATTTATAGATTTTTGAGAATGTCTAGAATCAACCTAAACCATCCATCCCAGGATTGAGATGTGTGACTAAAGATTAATCCAATTATGTAATTAAGTTTATAATTATGCTCATCATGACATTGGAAGAAGGGGAAATTAAGAGGCATGGACGACATCATGGAAGGCATTGATGAGGCATGAAGGGCATGAATCCTAATATTTGTGGCATTTATGACCTATGGATGTCTTCCAAAGAAAGGAGGTCACCTAATGATGCAAATATTAAATATTCATTTCCAAAAATAAGTATTCAATAAGTTTCCATGGAATTATTAATTAAACCTTTATTTGGATTAATTATCTTTTAAGCATGTTTAAGAACTTTGTACATAAATTATTCAAATTGATCAGAATGCCTTATTATTAGTCCTAAATTAAAGTGGATTTGAATTAGAAGTCCCTATCAGATGCATTGGAACCATATTCCTATTTATGATGTTAAAAACAACAAATAATAAAGGCATGCATCTCATGCGAGAGATTTGATAAGAAAGAGCAATCCAGAGCACCTAGGTACAAAATTGGCATTTTAACTTGAAATGATCTTATCAAAGTTAGCTAGCCCAAAAATTCAATTTCCCCATTTAATGATACCCTATCCAAAATCAGCACTTTAATAGATTAGTTTCACATCATTTAGCGTGTTTTAGTGTTTTTAAGCCAAATTGTGCATTTTGGGTAAAAATTGGCCAAAAGCTTGATTGGAGGTTATCGATGACCAATTTTAGGTATCTATAGGACATAACCCTCTTAAAACTCCAAACCAACCTTCATGTAACCATCTCCATCTTCACCCAAACCCAAAGTATATATCTTGGGTGTCTCCCAATCTAACCCATGAAAATACATCGAGTGAGTTATCCTCAAACAAATGCATCAGACTCTGATGAAGATGAGTTTGTATGAGTTGATCTCTACTTACCCCCATCATCACCAAACACTAATTGAGTCTTTGAAGTCCATTGAGGTCCAACTTGAGGACCCTCAACCTCTATCCACTTTCATCAGATCTCTTTAGATTTCCAACCTTATTACCTTCAAGGATTTGGAAGTATCTTCCATCCATCCTGAGGACCCAGATCCTCTTCTCTTTATCACTACCTAGATCAACCAAACCTACATCAAAAAGGTTATGATTTAATGGGGATGTAGCATAAATATCATCTCCTCTCATGCCTATAACTAACTCAACTTGCTGAATAATGTCATGTCTAAATCCTTGGTCATCCTTCACTCCTTCAATGATACCATGGCCACTACCTTGGGAACTATTGTCCTTCACATATATGTAAGACCTTGCACACTCCTTGAACTATTCTATGTTGTAGAAGGTGAATTCCAATACATCTTATTGGGATGAACTTGGATTCATTCCATGGGTTGCATTCCCTCTACCCTCCACCATTGTATTAATTTTGAGCATAAGGGCCAGGTCATCACCATCCAAGCTAACCCAAGTCCTTTCTCAACATGAAATATGACCTACCACCCCAATGATGTCCTCATAACCCCATCCAGTACACCCTCAATATCTAAAACCCTACCTTTAACTACCAAAGTGGATATTGTATCCCCTTATACTGATAAGGCATCAAGTATCTCATATATACCTTCACACCAAATTCCTATCATAGACCCTTTGGAATCAATGTTCTATCACCTTTCACTAGGGGAGTATCACCTTCTCTCCATTGATGCTTTCCCTACTCCTCATGAGTATGGGCAACTTACCAACCTTCTAGGATATGACCCAATTTTGGAACTGTCATTTCCTTTGGACCTCCCAACCATTAGACCCATTTTGTCTATGGAGGACTCGATAAATCCCTTGGTTCTCCTACCACCTCTCTTTCACCTTGACCATTTACCATTAGTTTCTCCTACCTAGACAAGTTGAGCTTCACCAAGACATACCTTCATCAATGTGCTTAGAAAGGATTTGGTTTTAGATAGTATGAAAATGACCCACATGAGTTGATCTTCATTGAGACCAAGAAACCTCATGAGAAGCATGAACTTGGTTTCATCCTACCCAAAAAGAAGCAACCCAAACCACATACCACCACCATTATTGAAGAAGACACCCCTTCTTCACCAAATTCAATACCACCTACATGTAAAGATGATGACATCATCCCACCTAACTTTTTTTCCATTAACATGATTAGCCTCAGATCCCTGACTTATTAAAAAAAGGGGGTAACCATAACCATCCCCTTGAGCCATCCTAAGATGATAGGATATGACTCTCCTACTATTAATATTATCTAATGCTAGGATGTTGATTCTATCCTTACCTACCTTAGTACCCTGGGTACTTCAATCCACAAATCCCTTCCTCTCAAGACTTTAACCATGTTGAATGAATCTAACATAGATATTAACTTGGGCACTACAGACAAGCCCCACATAGTCAAAATTGGCCAATCATTGAATACTGAGGAACTTTAGGATTTATCCTCTTTCCTCTAAGATCATAGCATATAATTTGCTTGGTCTTATAGTGATATGTGTAGAATTGACCCCACTATCGCTATCCATAACATAGTCACTCACTGTGATGCCAAACCTTTTCAGCAAAATCCCCAATGCATGCATCCTTACATAGCCCTCCTTTTCACAGAAGAGACTTAACATCTCCTATCTACTAACTTCATTCAACCTATTGACTACCCCTAATGGGTCTTAAATGTCATCCCTATCACTAAAGCCATATTGGGACTACACATTAATGTAGAATTTCATGACCTCAACCTCACTTGCCCCAAGGATGACTTTTCTTTACCTAGCATTGACCAACTTGTTGATCTTACATCTGACCATAAGATGTTATCTCTCATGGATGGATTCTTGGGTTAGAATCAAATCTTGATTGCTCCTGAAGATCAGTATAAAACCATCTTCACCACCCCATGGGGGACCTTCTACTATAGAGTCATCCCTATAAGGTTAAAGAATGTTGGTGCACCTACCAACATGTCATGACCTTATCCATAAGATTTTAGAGGATTATGTGGATGAACTTCTTAAAAAATCTAAACTTTAAAAGTATCATTTGGCCATTTTTTCTATGAATGACTTATCCATTACCATGTTTTCCTTAACCCTAAGAAATGTATTTTTTTTGTTTTATCAAGAAATATTTTGAGTTTCATTATCTCCCTTTGTGGAATCAAAGTCGATCCCACCAAAATAAAAGCAATCCTAGACATTCTTCCTCTTACCAACCTTAAGAAAATCTAAATATTGTAAGGCAAGCTTCAGTCCATTTGTTGTTTTATTTTCCAGCTTTTAGATCGGTGTCAACCTTTCCACCACCTTCTACAGAAGGATGTCTCTTTCAAGTGGAATATTGATTTTCAAAAGGCCTTGAGGCACTCAAAGAATACCTTCTATATCCACCTATCCTTACCCTTCCTATGGATGACCAACCTTTCTACCTACATATTCATACCACTAACCATTCCCTAGGGGCAATGCTGGCTCACCAAGACAAACAACATAGATAGCAAGCCATATACTACATTAGCCACACACTTTTGGAATACAAAACTTTGTACACCCATATCAATAATCTCTACTTAGCTTTAGTCTTTGTGTCCACTAAACTTTACCACTACCTTCTTAATCACAATTTTTTTGTCATAACCAATACCAACCCACTCAACTACATGCACTTCAAGCCATACCAAAACTAGTGTATGGCTAAGTAGCTCATGCTTTTAGCTGAGTTTGACCTTGATTTCATATAATATAATTCAATTAAGGGGCAAGTCATTACTAACCAATTACTCAATGTACCCCTAACAAAAAACCAACCTCCTCCTCTTAAATTTATAGATGAGTTTATCATAAGCTTATCTCAAGTAGATTTCACCAATCATGTAACCATGTTCTTCGATGGTTCCAAATGTTAGCATTATGGGGGAAAAAATATCATCCTTATCCGCCTTGTTAGTGAACCACTTCATTTATCTTTTAAACTTGACTTTAAATGTACCAAAAATGTGGCCAAATATAAATCCCTACTAATAGGTCTCCAAACCGCATTGGCCTTGGGAGTCAGAACACTCAATATTTTTGGTGACTCTCAAATTTTGGTCAATCAAGTCAATAACATTTACTAGTGTAAGAATGAGATTTTGAAACTATATAGATAGTTAGTCATGGAGCTCTTGATATTATTTGAACACTACCATATTCAAGCCACCCAATGATCTACCAATAAGTTCATCCACAACATGACTTCCCTTACCTCACAAATACCATCCACACCCTTGGATTTTAAGTTATTTGTCATTATCCATAGGCTTACCTAACCATCCTATATCAAATTAGATCATCCCACCATTTTTAATGTGGATGAAACCCAACCTAACCTTTGGTATCAACCAACCTTCAAATATCTTAACCTTGGCATTGTTCCCTCTAGCCTCTCTAGGAATGCCCATCGAGCATTTATTCAGAGCACCTCCAATTATATGATTACGGGAAGAATCCTATATAAACATGGCTTTGATGGTCTCCTTTTTCATTGCCTCCATGGTCCAGAATCCTCTGACACCATCAATGAAATACATGAGGGTATTTATAGGGGTTACTTTAGTGGCCTCACTATAGCTAAGCACATCCTCCACCTGGGCTATTATTAGCCTAGACTTAACCAATATTGTTGTGATTATGTGAAAAGGTGTGTCAAGTGTTAACAACATGCTAATTTACATCATACACCTAGCCATAGTCTTCACATCTCTATCAATTTCTAGCCTTTTTCACAATGGGGTCTGCACCTTATTCGTGAAATTAACCCCCACTCTTCGCATCAACATCACTCTATCATCACTATAACCAAATATTTCACCAAATGGGTAGAGGCTATTCTTTTTGTCTTGATAAAAGCTAAAAATATTATCAAAATTTTCACCCATCACATCATTTTCCACTTTGATTTTCTCCACAAGATCATTATTGACAATGGTAAATCCTTCAAAAATAAACAAATTCAAGGTCTTTTTGATGTATTTGGAATTAAATTAAGATCCTCATCACCTTATCACCCATAAATAGATGGAGAAGCAGAGGCCTCTAACAAAACCCTTAATAACATGCTTACCAAAATGGTCAATGCCTCAGGTTGGGATTGGCACTAGCACATCCCTTTCACCTTATGGGCATATCATACTAGCATATAAACCCCTATAGGTTCTACATATTTTTCTTTAGTGTTTAGACCTGAGGCTATATTTCCTCCTGAAGTCCAAATACCTTTTCTTTGCATATCTTTGTGCGACCTTATTTCAGAAGATTATTATTGTCAAGAACATTTAGCTCAACTTGAGCTACTTGATGAGCATCATTTGGCCACTCTTTCCCATCTCCATGTCTATCAAGAACGAATCAAGAATGCTTATAAAAAACACCTAAAAGTTCAAGAATTCCATATTGGAGATCTTGTTCTCAAAGAAAATCAACATGTATCTAATATGAAGAAAAGAAAAAGGGGAAATTTTCTTTCAATTAGCTTGGACCCTACATCATAACCCATAATTATGGATTAGAATCTTATTTTTTTTACTCTCTCAAAGGAAAACTAGAACTTGAGCCTCTTAATGCTTCACATCTATGCCCTTTCTATTGTTAAAAATGGGTCATATTCACCATTTGTCTAACTTAAGCTCATCCCATGCAACCACATTCATTTCCATCTTCTGAGGGGTAACCGACTGAAACTTAATCATGTGATTATCCATCATAGTCATAGCCTAATCTTGAACTATGGGTACCGTGGCTCTACCCATGGCATGATTCTCATGGTACTTCCCATCTCTCTTTGGATCGATTCCCATGGTCATTGTCACCTAATCCTCTTTTCACCTATGTAACCTTCCTATGATCTTAGTCTTGCTTTCATAAATGTATCCCCTTGAGCATGTATAAGCAAGTATATACCAAGAAAAATAAAGGAAAAGAAATATCAAAGTCAAAAATGAATCATGGGTCATTATTATCATTCGTAGACTATTCCCTTAAAGGATGACTATTGAAAACTTATTTGAAACTGAAAAATGTAAGGTAGAATACTCCCTTGAAGGACAATTATCAAAATCATTTGAACTAAGAATATAAACTCAAACCACTCCCTTAAAGGATGGTTAAGTAAAACACTTGTCAAATCTAGCAATTTCTTAGAAGCTTTTCACATCGATAAGCTTCCCCAACCCTAAAGTAAAATCAAAAGTAGAAAAATACCCATAAGCAAAATCAAGAGCAATGAGAAACACTATAATTGACTCTCATAAAATCAATAATCTTGGAAAGCTACAATCAACTATCCTTAGTAGACTTCTCGCATTGATCAATATACACTTTATATATGAGCATATACTTATACTCTCCTCTTGGAAGCCCATAGAAGAGGCATGCTAGTCTCATAAAAAGTTTCCAATTTTACCCATATGTCCTCCATATATCATATCCATGAGACTATGAGCTTACTTGACACAATGTGATCAAGATACCTATTTATCAACCTAAGCATGCTCATGCAAAGCATTCAAAAGGATTATTTTCACTAATACAATCCAACTTTGGGTTTCATTTTTTGTCCTTACAAATGAAAAGTCATCATGTTTCTTTTATTATCTTTTATTGGGACAACTCCTAACCATCAACGGTCAGGGTCCCATTACTTTTCAACCCTTTTCCCAAGCACCCTATATTGACCTTGACCCATTTGAAGAACTACATTTGTCCTGAAGCTTTTTTATGGATATTTTATCCATGTAAATATGTAGGTAGTGCCCACTTGCCTAGTTCATCTAGATTCAACTCGGCCATTCTTAACTAACCTTTTACCAACCCATTCTAACCCAACCATCTGATACACTACTTACAACAATTTTTTCTTGGTTATTTGACCACAATGATAACATGGCCATGTTGACCCTTTTGAATTTTGTGCCACCTCATGCATACTATACTTGCTTGTGTTTTTTTAGGAGTACTTCCTACCCTAGATACCCATAAAAATTGACCCATTTGTGTTTTCCATAAGAGCACTTCCTACCTTGGAAGCCCACCAAAAAATTAGAAATCACTTAGGAGACTTGTGTTTAAGAGTGTTCCCAATCACCACACCTATTGATAGTAATGTGGTTAATTTATCACTTGTATTTCTTATTATCAAACCTTATTTTTACCAAAATTAGCACCTTTAGTATTTGTGTGATCTTGACTAATCACACTTAGTCATATTTTTTGCACAAATTTGCATTTTAAATTCCCAACCTCGTGTCACCACCTTGTGACTCACCTTATACCATTTATCAAACCCTGATCAAATTTTAGTTTAACCTCATTGAATCCCAATTTGAGGGGGAGTACCTCCTCCTACTCTCAAGAAAACCAAACCTTTGACCCATACTCCATTTTTGTTTTGTATCTCATTCACACATGCTACATAACAAAAAAATGCAAAATATAGACACCAAAAATATGCACACTATGATTCTAAATGTTGAAAACCCCCCCAGGATACCTAGGACCCTCTTGGGATAAATCCACACCAATATAGCCTAACCAAGCTTATCCATAGTTAGTATCACAAACTAGCTAAACCTAGCCTTCAACCCCTTTTTTCTTTAGGACCTGACCATTGACAGTCACCCTTGGGAAACCCTAACTATTGATGGTCAGGGTGCACCTCCTTAATCAAAATCATGCAATCATTCATTGACCTTTTCTAAATATAACTTGTCTAAATTTTGTTGTGAGCCTTTGCATGGATAAATTATATTTAGATGGCCTAATTGCACCTTGAATTTTACCTCTTTCTTGTGCCTATAGAAAGAGAGGAGCTTGGGAGCTCAAAGGTATTGTCAATAATTATTAGGAGATCATATATTTAAGAGTTTATTTTGTAGTTCAATCTACGTCATCAACATGATTAATTTAGAAATATTATTGAGAGCTAACTCATCATCACATCTCAACTAAATTTTATAACCTTGAAGATATATTTTGACTTCCCTTAAGACCATGGTGACAAGTTCAAACCTAGAGGTACCCTATGAGAACTTTGCATATGTAGGAGGGTTTGACCAAATTTGACCTAGGGTGAAATTTGGTTAATAATTACAGCAACACTTCCCCCTAACTTAGATGTAGGTGTCTAGTATGGAATACCTACTAAAATTGGAATATAACCACCTAGATGCTTTTGGGTTCTATTTCATCTTCACTCTGGTTCATAGACTATCACTCTTTGTCAAATGATAAAACCCTAGGTCTTGATATTCATAATGACCTTGGAAAAATAGGTTAGTAGGCTCACAGTGTTGAGTTAACCCCAAAGACCCATATATCAATGGGTGTTGCCTACATATCCACTACTCTAAAGAGGACCTCAAAATGATGTAGTTCTCCCCTAACGTGTTAGCTTGTGTGTGCATAATGGTGAAATATATAGAAATTACGTACAATAGTGACCTAGCTTGTAAATTTGAAAACAGGACTCATTACATGCTATTTTAGTATTTAAAACTTGTAGAGAGAATTATCTTATGATTGATATGAAAATAGAAATAAATAGGATAACTTTGCTCACTTGAATGCTTCTTAGTAAATTGACTTGTGAAATTCCTAGGTCTTGCTAAGTGAGTTATGCATGAGGATTGATCATGCATATGTACCAATCATATCAAGAAAAATATTGCATAAAAAAACTTAGGTAGACTGAGGGACACATTATAATTGTAAATTATATGACTTTAGGGCATTGGATACATGCATCAATATATGGCACTTGCATTTATGTTTGTGTCTGACTAGGACATAAGTGTTTCGGGAATAAGAAATTAGGTACAGGTCCAAAACTTGTAGAGATGGATAATAAGCAATTTTTCATTATTATAGGAAAGATATAAGGCCTAGGTCATCAAAATGACATTGGTCAGACTAAGAGATAAGTAATGAACACAAAGAGATAACAGATATAAGCCTTTTAGCAATGGGAAATATATAGAACTAAGAGGAAAAAATGAGTTATCTATTTTCCAAGTGTAAAATAATAAGGTGATATATAATTCATAAACAATGTCTACATTTCCCCCCATTAATCTAGTAATGAAATTCCTAGTTTAAAGGAAAAGAAAGACATACGTGGGTGTGTATAACACACCTTGCCTTTGCATGAGCCCAACTTGAGTGATTTTATAATGAATGAACTAAAACCAATATCATGTTATAGTATATAATAAATACATGTAATATGAAATTGAAATCATTTGAAATTATTTAAATTGAAAGAGCAAGGCTTAAGAATACACCTATGTATCAATGCAACCACCTTGCGTTTTGGAAATTTGATTTGAAAAGATGTATCATTATGAACCATTAGAGATGATATTAGGACAAATGTAAACCTAAAGAGGTGCATATATAGAGAAATATTGGAGGACACATGTCCCCAACCTTAGAAAAAAGGTGAGTTTTCCCTCAGCAATTGAAATTATCTCAAATCATACAATTTAATCATACTTATAACTTGGTGAGCGTGAGTGATCAAATTCAACCCACAATATCAATCTACTGATGTTGGATGATCTAATCAAGTCCAACCTATAAAATTGATAATATTTAATAATTTAATCACCTCAACCATACTAAAAGTGAACCAATTACTATAATAGATTGGCTCAATATAGTTCATAAAAGTCTATCCTATTAGGTGATGACAATCCATATAAGTGTTTTGAAATCTGAAATTGAACTTGATTTTCAAATTTAGGTACCCTTTACATAGAATATGCACCTTGAATATGTATTATGTCTAAAATATGTATAAAAATGGTACCTATGTATATAATTATGCCAAAAATGTGTATTTGAATCATATAACTATGTAATTTGGCCAAATTTATAAATTGTATAAGTGTTGAGAATAGTTTTCAAAGATGACCCCACTATATGTTGTAAACTGAGAACTAGTATTAGTGTGGATAATATGTTTCTAAAAAAATTAGTGTAGGTTTTTATTTTTCCCTATTATTTAATTAGGGAAATTATATATTTGTGCATACATGGAGTTTTCCTACATTTGTGGGATAGGCTAGCTTATGTGGAGATGTGTGTCATAGATGTGTCATAAGAATGTCATAAGTAACTCTTTTGACCGACTATTCTGGGTATGGGAGTTACTTCTCTATTCTTAGCACCTTGTCACCACCTTTCATGGAGGAGTTACAGTCTATTCTTGGGGTGCCTTGACCACCTTTTATGGAGGAGTTACGTTTTCTCCTATATGTATTCTTCACTTTGGCCATCTCATGTTAATCAGATATTGGGTTTTCTCCTATTTGTCTTGTGCAATTTATCTTCTTGTATAATTTCAAATTGCTTTAGCATCTATGTGATGTGCACTAGCTTCATCTTGTGTGATCACGTCTCCATTGCATTCGCCTTATCTAGATTCTGGAAACAACTCCGATATGGTATCAGAGCCACCCCGATAATCGTGTGTCTGGTTATGCTATTAGTTTATTTTGAAATCATGAGGAGTGGAGTTCTCTATATGTTTTTTTAATTTCCAGATCTGGTCTAAAATAAAAAAAGAAAAAAAAACTTTCAATATCATTTATTTTATGTCTCTCTTTTGAGGGGGGAGTTTTTTTCCTATGGGTTTTCTCCTTTTCTCTATCTTATGGGAGATTGCATTTGTACATGGGTACCTCATCAGGCCTAGTTGCCAAGACGCATTTTATATTTCCACACTGCCCACCTAAGCTGCACTTATAGTGGGGTATTAGTGTAGGTTTTTATTTTTCCCTATTATTTAATTAGGGAAATTATATATTTGTGCATATATGGAGTTTTCCTACATTCGTGGGATAGGCTAGCTTATGTGGAGATGTGTGTCATAGATGTGTCATAGGTGTTGCAAGAGTGTCATAAGTAACTCCTTTGACCGACTATTATGGGTATGGGAGTTACTTCTCTATTCTTAGCACCTTGTCACCACCTTTCATGGAGGAGTTACAGTCTATTCTTGGGGTGCCTTGACCACCTTTTGTGGAGGAGTTACTTACGTGCTCTCCTATATGTATTCTTCACTTTGGCCATCTCATGTTAATCAGATATTGGGTTTTCTCCTATTTGTCTTGTGCAATTTATCTTCTTGTATAATTTCAAATTGCTTTAGCATCTATGTGATGTGCACTAGCTTCATCTCATGTGATCACGTCTCCATTGCATTCGCATTATCTGGATTTTGGTAACAACTCTGATACCCCCATTATATCTCTAAAACTATGATAAATGTGAAAGCCATGCCTCTATGGCATGCCCCCACTAATATGCCCCCTTTGAGGTGATGGAAGTAGAAATTGGTAGTTACCTTACCTCAAAAGGATAAGATAACCATGTAAACTATGAATGATCCATGTATCATATAGAAGGAACATATCAAGGTAGATATATTATTGAAACACATAAAATGTGATCATATGAAGGCTTAATATAGATCATGAAAACATATAAATAGTAAAAATACAAGCTCAACAAGAAACCAAGCACACACACAATAGTAGTCAAAAGATAATGGTCCAAAGAGACTGTAAACAATGGTCATGATAAAATATCACATAATTGAAGGGACATGACTTGGTCAAATGTCCACATAATCAAGAATGACATATTCAAATGTCCATACAACAAGCAATGCCATATTCAATGTAAAAGAGGCAACAAAGGCATGGGGGTTGAAAATAATGGAGAATATTCACACTCTAAAACAAGCAAGAAAATATCAAGATAAGATACTCAAGGAAGCGCATAAAAGAATCCATAAGAAACTATCATAAACATAACATAGTAGCCCATGAATCATATGTGTTAGCAAAAAAATATTAAGTACATAACATATCAAGTACACTATAAAAGATATAAGCATGGATAAAGGCATGTGCAAGTATATAAGCTAAAAAATGATAATGTAAAGTGACCATAGAATAATATAACCTAGATGTATCATGATCAAAGAGGTGGATGGCCTCAATGCTCTCATGATGTGAGTAGATGGAAATCTGAACATCCAAAAGTGTATAGATCATGTATATGTGTATGTCTGTATCACACTCAAAAGAAGCATTGAAACATGTGTATATAGAAATAAATGATATTTTATCCACCAATGTGGAACTAACAACATATATACCAAGGAGCCAATAGAACATTTAAATGCTAAAAATATTTTATGATTTTTGAATATTTTAATTTTTTTGGTATTTTCAGAATATTTGAAATGAAAGAACTATCCTATGAAATAATTTAATGGATGTTCATAGGTATATCCCCTCTTGGAATATATCATATCACAATTTTAATATCATTCATGTGCATCTTTTTACATATAATATGTGTGTGTGGGGATGTATAAATCTATATCAAGTTCTTCCTCTCTAATTGATTGCTTTTTAGAGTCAAAATTACCATCATGTGGAATTTGAATCAATCTTCCCTTATGGGAAAATGTAATACCTTATTGACTTGGATCTATTTTGGCTTCCATTTCATATAATAATAATATTATCAATGTAAAAGGGTGTAAAGATGTATGAGGTAGAGCACATACTTTTATAAGGACAACATGAGGCCCTTAAACAATGGGAATGACAAAGAAACCCAAGGAATATTTCCATTTCCCCTTATCATGTATATCGTTTGAATGGTACCTAATTTATGACATGCATCTCTCATTTTAATATTTTTTAGATTACATAGTATCAATGTGGTTATACCAAAAGTAAGCACCACCCATGAATAATGTAATTGTTAAATCTTGGTGGCATTGGCACTTTTTGGTTTGTTGAACTCGAGGAGTTTGCACAAGATGTGGACCTTGGATTAGTCACATATCAAGTAAATTCTATAAGTATCCCATATAAAGGTTAATAACACTATACCTTTATTCATAATTATCATTTGGTAATTCATCTCCCTCCTTTACATGAGGGATAAAACTTTGGTATGTTGAGGGATATATGTTAAGCTCTTTTGGATGACCAAGTATGAATGAAGCATATCTATGCATATACACATATAAATGAGTTAAATGAATTATATTATTTTGTTAGCATATTATTGTATTTACCTTAGGTTATTTACTAAGGTAATTTATGTTGTTTAGTTGCCTTAACCACTTTAGTTAAGAGGTTAGTTGTTTGTTCGGTCTTTGCTATTTCATGCAAGCTGACGTAGGTTAGTTTTATTAAACCCGTCTCATGCTTCACGGGTATTTCATTTGTTTGCCTATTTAATAGGCCTTCATGCTTGGTTGAATGTTGAACATAAGTGCTCTGCTATTCTCAATCTCATTTTCTCTGTGTGTTTTGTTTAATCTAATATGGTATCAGAGCCTATGGTTTGAAGAACTTGAGTGGAGGTTTGTGGAAGCTAGAGAGAGGTCGGTGTCTTCCCAGGGAGGAGCTTCAGGCACCCAGTGGAGAACTGAGGAGAGAGAAAGCATCACAAAATTTGGAAAACTCAACCAAAAGGTCTGAAAATTGCCAGGAAGCATCAAAAGGCTAAATAAGACCAAAAGGAAGCAAAAACAGGCTATTTTAGAGGCTCAAAAGCCTCTATTGAATTTATCTGTGTGCATGGGTGCCGTACGGATTTGGCAAAATCAGAAAAATTCATTTCTTCATCTTTTTCAGCAAAACAAAAGTCTAAATCGTGAGTTAAATCAAAACTAAGACACTGGTGAAAACGGTTTGCAATTTGGTTGAGAAACGGGCTCAGAATCTTCACGTGAAGTTTCAGACGTAGGCCAATTTTCTGATTGGCTGAATTTTTTTATAAAATTTTTACCCTAAAGTTTTAATATTTCAATTATTTTTATTTTTTTTAATTGAAATAAATCAAAACTTTAGCCAATAAGGGTTATTGGGGACCTACCGCTGACTAATAATCATGAAAGCGTCTGGAAAGCTAAAAATTTTACCATTTTCTAGGTTTTTTATTTGGATGTCAATGGAGAAAGAATTTTTTAAATCCGAATTGTAGTTTTCCCAATTTAATTGTTTCAGTGGTACGATTTTTGTGATCTTGCAAATGGTATTGAGTTTGTTGCTGAAAACGGATAGGGTTGTTCAGTGTCAATATAGAATTAGTGAGTAGAAGGAATTAAAAAAAAAGTCATAGTTTTTTTGATTTTATCATTTTCATGAAAAACTAGGTAAAATGGCTAGTATTCAACACCTGTTACTACCAGATTCTCAAAAATTGACTGGTAAGAACTTTAGTTTGTGGAGTCACAAGGTTTTGACAATATGTGAATATGTGAATATTGATCAAATAGTGCTTGATAAAGAGCAAAGGCCTGCCACTGCTACCAATGACTATGATAAATGTCACCGTGAGGCTCTCATGTTAAAATTTTTAGTAGCAGATAATCTAATCTCAGAGGTCAGAAATGTGACTATAGCATCAGATTTATGGAAAATTTTATCTTCAAAATATCAGGCTTTTGAAGCTAGTAGAGTGTTGTATTTGAAGAATTTGTTATTTTCCACTAAGATGTAGGAAGGTGGCTCCATTTCTGAGTTTTTATGGTAGATCAAGGACATCAGTGACCAGTTGAAAGCAGTGTAGAAACTTGTTGATGAACAAGATTTGATTACTCTTGTTATGCAAAATCTTCCACCATCATTTGAGTCATTTGTGGAGTCCTTGCACATGATTGCTGAGATGCAGACTTTGGATTTTGAAACATTGTCTACATTGCTATTGCAAAAGGAGAGACGACAGGAGCATGCAATGTTGTCTACATCCACTTCCATAGAGAGTGCATTCTTTATCAAGGAAAAGGGTAAGTAGTCTGGTAAAAATAGCTATCCATCAGAATATTCACAAGTAAGTGGTAATAAGAGATCTAAATGGAAATGTTTTTACTGTAAGAAACCTGGTCACCTTAAGAAAGATTGCAAGAAAATACAACATGATATGGCTAACCCCAGAAAGAAAGCTCATCATGCGAATGTAGCTGAAGGTGAAGGCAAGGAATCACCAGATTTTGCTTTCATGGCTTCCAGTGGTAATTTTGTGGTGGATCGAGCTTGGTACTTTGATTCAGGGGCATCTCGCCATTATACATGCCATAAGGACTAGTATGTGGATTTTGTTGAAGATAACAGTAGTAATGAATCTATATCTTTGGGAGATGGTACAACATATTTTGTAAAAGGATTTGGTAATGTTCATATAAGTTTTGATGGTACAGTAAATTATATATTCAAGAATGTTAGGTATGTACCAGATATGAACAAAAATATTCTTTCAATCAGTGAGATCACCTCAAAATCTAATTTTGTTGTAAAATTTCAAGAATAACAATGTTTAGTCACCACTAAAGATAACAAGATTATTGCTGTTGGGATCGGTGAGAAAGGCTTGTATAAGCTTGCAGATCCAATCAAAGAAAAGGAAAGTGCACTTGCAGTGGTTGATAGCACAAGTTCACTATGGCATGAAAGGTATGGGCATTTGAATTTTTAGTATTTGACTACATTGAGTAAGACTAAGATGGTTAAGGGGATTCCTTCTATTTGGCATAGTCATCATGTATGTACTGGATGTCAGTTAGGGAAGCAAGTTAGACATTCATTTGATGTTGGTAAAGCTTTGAGAGCAAAGGGAGTATTGGATTTGGTACATGCAAATTTGCATGGTCCAATGCAGACACCTACCCCTTCTGGTGCCCGTTATTTCTTGTTATTGGTTGATGATTTCTGTAGGAAAAAGTGGGTATACTTTCTAGTGAAGAAATCTAATTATTTTTCTAACTTTCTTACTTAGAAAGATATGGTTGAAAAATAAGCAGGACAGCTAGTGAAATCTCTTAGAATGGATAAAGGGGGTGAGTTCATCTCAAAACAGTTCAAGGAGTTTTGTGCCACTAAAGGCATACACAGACAATACACTACACCTTACACTCTACAACAAAATGGAGTTGTGGAAAGGCGTAATAGGATGGTGATGGACATGGCTCGCTGTATGGTCCAAAGCAGAAATGTCCCATTTAGGTATTGGGCAGAGGCAGTGAATACAATAGTATACATCCTCAATAGAAGTCCTACAAAAGCTTTGGAGAATATGACTCCAGAGGAGGCTTGGTCAGGTCAAACTCCAGATGTAAGTGATTTTATAATTTTTGGTTGTGTAGCTTTTGCAGTTATTCCTAGTCAAAAGAGAAAATTTGGATGTAAAAAGCAAAACATACATGTTTGTTGGATATAGTGATCAGTCAAAGGCCTATAGATTACTTGATGTTTCTACTAACAAAGTTGTGGTAAATAGAGATGTCATAGTAAATGAACAAATGCCATACTTCACAGCAACTGGTCAAGTTTCAGATATTGAGTCATTGTTATCTAATGATTCAATTATTAGTTATAATGTGAAAAGTGAGCAGGATTCTTGTTCATCAGTGGAATCACATTCCAGGGAGGGAATTGATACAGGTCATTATGAGGTTCCAGTAGAACAACCAAAGAATCCAAAGTGGTATACTGCCACAATTGAAGCACTAAAAGAAGGAGACTTGCCACAAGGTGTGGAAGGTAGAAGACTGAGATCGGGAAAGCAGTTTGGTAATAGAGGTGAGCATGTCAATCTTGCTCTAACAACTGATGTTTCACAAGTATTTGAGCCTAATTCTTTTTCAGAGGCCAAATGGAAGTCTGAGTGGGAATCAAATATGCAATTGGAATATGATTCTTTGATGAAAAATAATACTTGGAAGTTGATGGAACTACCACCAGGGAATAAATCCATTGGTTGTAAGTGGATTTATAAGGTAAAATACAAAGTAGATGGTTCCTTGGACAAACATAAAGCCAGACTTGTTCCAAAAGGTTATGCACAAGAGGAAGGGGTTGATTATGAGGAGACTTTTGCTCCAACCACCAAGTTGGTAACTTTTCGTTTGATTATTGCTATTGCTACTTAGTTTGGATGGCAGGTGCACCAAATGGATGTAAAGAGTGCTTTCTTGAATGTAGATCTAGAGGAGGAAGTCTACATGGTTCAGCCATAGGGTTTTCAAGTTTTTGGTAAGGAACATCTTGTTTTCAAGTTGATCAAGTCCTTGTATGGACTTAAGCAGGCTCCTTGAGCCTGGTATACAAAAATAGACTCATATCTTAGGGGGTCAGGTTTCAAAAGGTGTAACTCAGAACCAACTCTCTATGTAAAGGTGTTTGGTGATGATATCTTGATTCTCATTATATATGTTGATGATATAGCCATCACTGGGAGTAGTACTAGTCTCATTCAGCAAATGAAAGCTGATGTTTGTTGTACTTTTGACATGACAGACTTAGGACTACTGAAATACTGTTTAGGTGTTGAGTTTTGGCAAAGTGGTAATACTGTATTTGTGTCATAGAATAAGTATGCCAATTCATTGATAGAAAGGTTTAGAATGATGGATTGTAATCCAAATCACACACCTATGGAAGTAGGAGCTAAAATTTCAAAAAACACTGATTCACCTCTGATCAATGAAACAGTGTATCGACAACTAGTGGGTAGTCTCATTTACCTCGCTACCACCAGACCAGATATTTGTTTTGCAGTGAGTTTTCTATCTCACTTCATGTCTAAACCATAGAAAGTCCACTGGTTAGCTGCAAAATGAGTATTAAGATATGTCAAAGGTACTCTTGACTTTGGCATACTATATAAGAAGTCTGTAGATTTTGAACTTTTAGGATATTCTGATTCTGATTGGGCAGGTTCAGTTGATTCAAGAAAATCTACAACAGGGTATGTTTTCACTTTTGGTTCAGGAGTTTTCTCATGCAGAGTAAACTACAAACTATAGTGGCATTATCTTCAATAGAAGCAGAGTATAAAGCTATGGTTAGTACAGGTTGTGAAACCATGTGGATAAAGAAAATTTTGGAGGATCTTCAGTTTGAGTCATCAAAGCCTACTCTAATTTTTTGTGACAACCAAAGTGTTTTGAAGATGGTGAAGAATCTAGTATTTCATGCCAAGACCAAACACATTGAGGTTCACCATCATTACATCCAATAGTTGGTTAAAAATGAAGACATCAGTCTCTTCTACTGCCCCACTGAAGAGCAACTAGCTGATATAATGACCAAACCACTTGGTAAAGACAAGTTCATAAAATTTAGAGATAAACTTGGTCTTGTTTCTGGTTTAGTCATTAAGGGAGGGTGTTAGCATATTATTGTATTTACCTTAGGTTATTTACTAAGGTAATTTATGTTGGTTAGTTGCCTTAACCACTTTGGTTAAGAGGTTAGTTGTTTGTTCGGTCTTTGCTATTTCATGCAAGCCGACGTAGGTTAGTTTTATTAAACCCATCTCATGCTTCACGGGTATTTCATTTGTTTGCCTATTTAATAGGCCTTCATGCTTGGTTGAATGTTGAACATAAGTGCTCTGCTATTCTCAATCTCATTTTCTCTATGTGTTTTGTTTAATCTAATATATTTATGAAATTATATTTTATTTAATGGGGAAATAAGATATCTACTAAAAATGAATTGTAATTCCAAATCCTAAAGTCTAAAATCTAGCTCATATGATGTACTTTTAAATCAAATAATATAATCTTGAATGGATTCATCACCACATTTTTTGAAATTGTATAAATATTCTAATGCAAGTTTTGTCACCTTGCGGATATTTAAAGTTGTGAAGAATGCATCTTCAAATTATGGAATAGTGGTTAAGGAATCCTTGGGTAAGTTATAGAACCAGTGATAAGGCTCATCTAAAATGTTCACATGTAATACCTTTTTTAATAATTTTTCATCCTTTGCCCATTGACCAAAATAATGTATCTAAGTTATCATGAGTTCAAATAGATATTTGTGTCTCAAAGAGAGATAAACATGGTAGTTCAAAACTAGGTGGATAAGGATAATCAAGTATACATTATGCAAGAGGTTGATTGTTGAATGAAGTAACATTTGCATTAGTATTATAAAAATCCATTTGCATTTGTAATATATAAACCTATTTTTGAATATCCCCAATAATAATCACTAGAGACATAATATACTCCATGGTAATGGTGGTGCTTAGTAAAGGTTTAATCATTAGTTGTAATCCACCACCTCTCTTGAATCTAGGCATATGAGAATCATCATCCTCATGAATAACAAATGCAAGTTCAAAATCACTAAATTTAAGATATTTTGGTAATGGTATTGGATATTTGAATTGTGATACCATTCATATATCATTTAAAGATCTTGGAATATTTAAATAACTTGGTTCATTCACCATTAGTAAATATATAGCAATTGGAACTTGAAGAAGTTTTGGTAAAGGTACATCCTTTATTTTATTAGGCACTTTTTATATAGACAAATCATTTGAAAGATAAAGGTCCTTTTATTGAGGTACCTTGATTAATATTGGTAAGAGTGAATTATTTATAACATTAGGCACCTTTATAACTTTAGGTTTGTAATGTTTCTTTCTTATTGGTGCCTTGATGTTATTTGGTAAAAATACCATGATGTCTTGATTAACCTTATAGAAAATTTCAATATCAAGTGAAGGTAGAAGAGAATCATCACCCTTGGTAAAGGGGATATTGTTTGGAAAAGTTAGAATAATGGGGGTTTGAATAAGTTTTCTTGAAGGAATATCCCCCTTATGACTAGTTTATGAATTATCCATAATATCCTTTTGGAGTTGATGGAAGCTATCACGATCAAATGAAGGAATAATTTTACTATGTGTGACCAAATTTGTTGTAGAAGGTAATGATAAAAGTTTTATATCTTCCTTAAGATGGATCAACTCATTTCTTGAAATGGTGGGAGCATGAACCTGATTAGAGGTATGGTAGCTACCCCCATTCAAATATTTGATATTATAAGCTTTATCATTTAGAAGAATACAAGAGTAATCAATATTTACCCCTTTGTTGATATAAATTTTGAGAGTTTCATAATCATAATCATAAAAACAATAAATGTCATCTATGATGAGGGAGATAAATAACATAAAGATTAGGAAAACATAGGTTAGAAACATATAATATGGAATGCTTATGTAATAATGATGTCCAAAGATCAGGTTCAGAAAATGTTTAACCCTAAATTTGGAAGTGGAGTTAGGGTTAAGAATATAGAAATGAATAAGCAAAAGGGTGATAAACAAATCTATAACATGCTAATTAATTCTAAAATCAAATACAAAATATTTTGAATTTAAATTCTAAGATATGCTAAAAATAGTAAGTATGACTAAGATAGATATTGTAATGATAATGAAAACAAGATACTTAATTGATTTTGATCTTAATAAAGTTTTAGATCTAGAATAGAAAAGGAACTAGATTCAGAAAAAATTGTTAGATTCTATATTAAGTACTTTTGTATCCTCATACACTTGCATCAACCTGGGACAATCATGTTGACACTTCTATCTAACTTAGATGCAAGTGTTTAATACAAAATAGCTGATGAAATTGGATGAGACCACCTAGATGCTTATGGGTTCTATATCAACTTCATTTTGATGAATTCAAATTTAGGTCATGGACTATCATTCCTTGTCAAATGATAAAACTCTAGATCTTCATCTTCATAGTGACCTTGGAAAAAATTGGTTAGTGGGATCATGGTGTCAGGATAACCCTAAAGACCCTCTATTAATGGGTGATACTTACATAAACACTAGTTCTAATAGGGCCTCAAATTGATGTAGTTCTCCCTTAATGTGTTATCTTGTGTGTGTACAAGGTTGTAATATGTATAAAGGAAGTACAATTGTGACCTAGTTTGTAACTTGGAAAATATGACTCATGGCATGTTATTTTAGAAATTCAAAACTATAGGGGGTTTACTTATATGAATGATATGAAAATAGGAAGAAATAGGACAATGTTTCTAATTTAAATGATTCTTGGTAAATTAACTTTTGAAATTTTTAGGTCTTACTAGGTGAGTTATTAATGAGGATTGATTATGCATATATACAAATCCTATTGGGAAATATCTCACATTAAAGAACTTCTTCCAACTATAGGGACACATTATAATTTAAAATTATATGAATTTAGGGCATTGGACACTTGTGTCAACACAAGACACTTATATTGATATAGTCATCTGATTGGGATAGAAATGCCTAAGAATTAGGTACATGTCTATAACTTTTAGAGATGGATAATAGGTAGGTTTACAACATTCTGGGTAATATATAAGTCTTGGATCATTATAATGGTATTTTTTGGACTAAGAGATAATAAATGAACACTGAGAGATAGTATATGTGAGACTTTTGGTATCAATAAATGTCTAAACCTAAGAAGAACAACCAAGGTTTGTATTTTCCAAGTGTATAAGAATGAGGTGTTATATAATTCATAAATAGTGTCTACATAATGGTTGGTTATACCTTTTAGGTTATGAAATTCATGAGTTACATTCATGGGGTTAAAGCATGACTTAATGAGGCCATTTATTGATTCCTTTTTCTTTGTGTATTTTGATGATATATTTTTTTTCAATACAAATTTTGATGATCATATTGATCATTTAAAAAGTTTTGAAGGAGAACGAGTTAGTGTTGAGTTTTAATAAATTTTAGTATGTTCAAAAATCACTTATCTTATATGGCATGTGGTTAGATATGGGGAATTTAAGATTGATCTAAAAAAGGTAGACTTTCATGAATTGCGCAAAACCTTATAACATGAAATAAAAGAGGAGTTTTCTTGGTATAGTTTAGTATTTGAGGAAGTTTACTAGGAATTTATCTTCCATAACAACACCTTTACATGTCATTACAATAATTGGTAAGAATTTTATTTGGGATAAGAAGCAACAATATGCATTTGATATGTTCAAACATAATATTAGCCATGGTCAGGTATTAGGTTTTTACTAACTTAAAATTGTCCTTTGAGGTGGAAATATATGTTAAAGTAACTATGCTATGGGAGTTGTTGTATTAAAAGGAGGTAATCCATATGTTATAATTCAAAGTTATTTCATGGTGAAATTTTGAATGATAGTACATATGATAAATAAATGTATTCTATTTTTCAAGTCAAGAAATGAAAGAACTTGTCCACATGGATCACCAACCTCTCCAATTTTTGAGCTCAAACCAAATTTCAACAAGTTAGACACTATAAGTGGATAGGGTTTTTGAAAAAAAATCATTTGATTATCAAATATAATAAAGGTGTCACTAAAAAAATATCTAATATGTTATCTATACCTCCTTTGCTTTTAGCCATGGGCACCGTAACTCTTCTTGAGACTTTTATGTGTGAGTCTTATGTAGAAGGATATGAGTATAATATAGATTTTGAGGAACCATTTATTAAAGAAAATATGTCATAATATGTAGGGTTTGAGGTCAATATGGATTATTTCCTTTAAGATCAATTTATTTATAAGTTGATTAAGTGTTTTGTCCTGAGGAAAGAGCTTAGCTAATGATGGAAGTACATATTTCAAACTTTACAAGATATTTTGGTGTTAAAAAAAATCTTGCACATTTGTATATGTATGTTTATTGGCCTAATATGCATTTGATGTTTCTAATTTAATAATGGAATCTTTGTTATGTAGTGCAAGTATGCATAGTAATAGGAAATTGGGTTTTTTTACTCCATTATCAGTTCTTTATAGGCTACAAGAAAGAAATTCTATGGATTTTTTAGGTAGGTTTTGTATGTAAAGGAAGGGGAATGACTATCTCTTTGTGTTTATGGATAAGTTTAATAAGATGTGTATTATTATTCCTTATAAGTATATCCTCAAAGGTGGTGATGAAGTTGAGTTTTTATTTACTAATGTGGGGTTGATTTTGGTTTTCCTAGTTCTATTATTTCAAATCAGGACTCAATATTTATTGGTAAGTTTTGGGCACATTATGAGAGAATATGGATACCAAGATTAAATGATAATTTCTTTACAATATGAATCATCCTAATATTTGGGATGAAAATATGGTGTATATTCAACATTCTTATATCATGAAAGTGCATTATTCTACTAGTAAAACTCCTGTTGAAACTTAGTTGGTTACCTACCTCCATGTGAATATGACATTTTTTTGTAATAACCATAAAAATAAATGGGAAAATGGATACAAAATTTCAAAAATATGAAAGGGTCATTGATAAGATTTATAAAATTCACCTCCAAGTATAAGAGAGGTTGATGAAGTCATAAACCAAGTAAAAATCATGACATAATCAACATAAGACTGAGCATTATTTCTTTGATGTTGATAAGGTATGGTTTTAATTGAAAAAAGAGAGAAAAGGTAAGATTAAGAATATTAATCCTTTTAGGTATGATCCATTTGAAGTTATATAACAAGTGGGAAAGAATGCATTTAGACTTGATTTGCCTCCTTATATGATTTTGTTTTTTAATTTTCAATGTCCATAACTTATGTGTCTTTATTATTATATATTGGATAATTAAGATGAAGGTGAAAGAGCATGAAAAAATTCACAGAAGGTTATAATCTAGTCAAGAAACCATGCACTGAGATAAACTCTTAATGCCAAAAAACTAAACTAAATAAAAATAGGGATTATAATTTACTTGAAAGCCTTTGCATACAAGGCTTGAATTCTTTGCACTTGAATCAATGCCTTAAACATGACCATTTTTATCCTTAAATAGGATTGAGAAAGAGGAGAAAAAGATTTTACCTAAAATTCTCTTGTGAAAAGTATCTCAATTCAAGGGTCTCTCTTATAGGTTTCTCTAGAACAAGCTAGGAGATCCCTCCTAGAGGCTTCTATAGAACAAGTGTTGGTGTGAAAATGGTTCTCACCCTAACTATTTTTACCTTTGGGTTCCTTTCACACATTAATTTTAGGTTTACTTAGAGATTAATAGTGTGTGCATGTGTCTATTGCACAATTAGATGCTTAATTATGTGCCCATGTGTTTAGTTCACGTATAGTCATTCTCCACCATGAGTGGATTACACATGGCTTACACTATGAGTGGGTTCTCAATCCAATAAAAATGGGTGGACACTCCATTATGAGGGACCCACACTCCACTATGGGTTTCCTAACTGACTTTATTTTTCATATATATTGATCACTCTTGTGTGCATTTGTAATATGGAACTATGAAATGAATGCAATCAATGAATTCATACATTTTCAATTGTATTTCACATTAATTATACATCCTTGATAAAAATACAATTTATTCTTATCAAGATTAATCTCTAGCATAAGAGTGATTCATTTAGGCCTTAAAATTATGTGTAGGCTATATTATCCAAATTTGACATGGTACCAGAGCAGGTTGAGTACCTTGGATAACCTCTTAGGATTTTGAGTTATATTTATTTATTTTAACACCAAGTATCCTCTTCTTTTGTATCCTTTTGAGGGTGGTACCAAAAATAAAAAATATTTAAAAGGAAAAAATGGATTGTAGGGGGGTTCCTTGTTGAGTGTTTGTTGTCTTTCATTTCTAGAGCTTGCTAAAGCACAACAAATCTCACCATCACCTCCAATTTCATTCCATTTGGATATCAAAAGCTATATCAAGATATTATTTTGAAAATATCATCATTACTATGAGTATATCATTACAACAAGAACCTATACATTGACATTTTTATACACATTGCACCTAAGCTCACCTTGTATGCATCATATATTCCTTATATAATAGGGACATATGCATTTTCAATGTCAAGTTAAGTGCATGTTTTATTTGTAGGTTTTAATATTATTTCCTAAAACTTTTCTTTTCATGTCCAAAAAGAGAGAGAGATTCTTTTTATTGGAAATTCTCTCTTGACATTTGGCCTGTACATCATTTTTTTGATTAAAAACATCTATTATTTTTTAAATTTATTTCAAACTATAAATAATCACTCCAAAAATTTTATACATTTTTTGCATCTCATTTTTATAATTCTATAACATTTTGAAATTATGAATTTCATTAATAAATGTGAAATTTATAGCAGTTTTACTGACTATTGTTAAAAAACACTTTTTTCTATGTTTTTTAACACAAAAATATTCAAACATTAACCATGCCTTGGTAAAATTTGGAGTGAATATTTTTATATTAATTTTATCACACACACACACACACACACACACACACACACACACACAATCTTGGTCAAGATTATCATTAAACTTGGGTACAGTTCCAAGAACCACTTTGATGAACTAGAGCCATATCCATTGCAAGCTATGTATTTTAAGTTTAATTTCACTAGGGTATATTTATACTCTCAAACTTTGATTCATTATTATTATTTATTGAAATTGGATAGTTTTCCACATTCTATGTAGAGGTGCAGATAATTTCTTCTCTTGATGCATGATTTCTCTACAAATTACAATTGTAACATAGTGAAACTATAAGCACTTTGTTGTTTGTACAAGTAGCAATTGTTATTGAACTAATAATAAAGTGACAAAATCATATTTGTATGGAAGGGTTTCTTTATTTAGTGATTTTTTTGGGGGGGTTGTGTTGTTAGATTGTGCCCATTTCTTGTGTTCTCACTTGTGTTCTTTCATATTTACCATGGGTAATCCAACATTTAATTTTTTAACTTTGTAAAATTACACAACATGAAAATCACATGCATGGAGTGTGTTAATAGGTAAAGGCTATGCCACTATACCAAGGAAGCATTTCCAAAACCCACAGATGCTAAGGACAAGACTACATGGCTAACTAAGCACACTAATTCACTTGGTTACTTACGTACATTCATTTCTCCTGACTTTATTTTCCACATTGATCAATGCAAATCACCTGAGGATTGGGAAAAAAATAAAAAATTGTATGGTCAAATTGATGATGTTAGGAGGTATCATATTAATAATGAACTCACTAATCTAGATCCATCTAGTTTTGAAAACATTTAAGATTATGTAACCAAAGTGAATGAACTAAGAACACAACTAAATGAATATGGTATTGTAAATAAGGATGTATATTTATCCTTTAATGTGCTAGGAAAATTGCTTTTTGAATATTCAACATTTGTTTCTAGCTTTTAGATTCATCGCCTGGCTATGGTAAAGGCCTATAAAATTCCTATTTTTGAGTAATTTTCATAAATGTTAATGCTTGAATAGGCCATGTTAATCATTGTGGGACTCTTGAAACCATATAAGTTGAAAGCCTTAGTTATGGGTCATCCTCCACATTCAAAAGGGTCTAAGCAATAGAAATAACCAATGCCTAAGCCACAAAAACCTCTTACATAGTCATCACATCCTACACTAGCACCTTATAAATCCTTTAAAAAGCAAAGGGATTTTTAAAATAATGAGTAATTTCATCATGTCCATATTTCAAGAAATTTGGTCACGATGAACATCAATGTCATGCTAAGCAAATTGATGAGTTGAAACATCTCAATAAAAATCACATCAATTTTCCATTATCATACACAAAGTAATCATCTCCCACTTATTCACAATCAAAGAAAGGGAAAGAAAAAATACTTGTTGCATCATTAAAATCTTCTCAATAATGGATACTTGACTTTTGGGCCACATATCATATGGGTTCTAATTGGGAACAATTTTCTTCTTTAAAACCTTGTGCATTACCTCACATTCTCACAAGAGATGATAAATTGGTGAATATGGTTGGAAAAAGATTGGTTGTGATGCACAAATACACATTTTTGAATGTTATTTATGTTCCATATTTATGTCCCAACCTTATTTCAATATACCAAATCACTCATCTTGGGAATGGTAAAAAAGTTGAGTTTTTCCTGATTCAATAGAAATTTAGGATCTTGAGGATGATGCCTTAGTTGAAATGAAAAAATATGATCATGAGTTTTGTCCATATGCATTTTACTATTTTTTGTCTCATTCCCCTTCTATTGTTTTAATCATTCATACAGATTCAGTGAGTAATTTATGGCATGAGTGGTTTGGCCATCTCAACTATTGATAAGTTCTATAACTCAGCTCAAAGGATATGGTAAAAGCACTCCCTTTTATCTAGTTTTCTAATAGTGTATGTTCAAATTATATAATCAATAAGAATCTAGAGGATAAGTTTGGTAAAGGGTTATCTTAGAGGGATTCACAAGTCCTTGAATTAATTCATAGTGATCTTATGGGTCAATTCCCCACTTTATCTTTCATAAAAACCCACTATGTTCTCATCTTCATTGATGAATATTTGTAGTTCACTTGGTTTTACTTCCTTTTTCAAAAGAGTGAAGTATTCAACCAGTTTCAAGATTTCAATGTTCATGCTAAGAAGCAATATGGGAAACCTATCAAAATTATATACAAAGATAATGGCTGAGAATATGTGAATCATCATCTTTATAAATTATGCACACTTTAAGGGATCGATCTTTAATTTTATTTTGTCTACACACCCCAACAAAGTGGTGTTTTCTAAAAAAAGAATAGGAACATGAATAAGATGGTAACTTGCATGATCCATGCTTACTCTTTTGGTCCATAATTTTGGACTGAAACTATTAACTTTTTTGCTCACATTCTAAACTATGTTCCCCATAAGGTCTTGAAAGAAATGAATCCTTTTGAATCTTGGTGTGGTTGGAAAATTGTTGTGTGACGTTTTTGATTCTTTATCTCCCATACATTGGCATTCATTCCTTCAAATAAATTCAAGGCTTTACAACCACAAAGTCAACCATACCTCTTTGCTGGCTATCCTAATGGTGTTAATGGATATTGGCTCTTAGATCCATAGACAAAAGAAAATTTCATTGAGATAAGTGTTCATTTCTAGGAAGCATTTCTTCCCTTGGCCTATCATACTCCATGTGTTCCATCCATAGTAGATTCAAATGATAGTGACTTAGATGATTCATCTTCACCTCCACCTCTACAAGGGTCATCTTTAGTGACTACCACATCTAATTCTTTAGACACTCAAAGGACTTGGTCAAAACATTTCCATCTTCTACATGTATACATTGCCCTTGATTTTTATCTACAATCATTTTGTAATGCATTTGGTCTTACTAAGTTGGATTCAGTAATGGAGGATGAGTACATTTCCTTGACAAGTAAAAACACATGGGATTTATTCCCCCTTCCCAAGCTAAATAAAATGGTTCATTTTAATTGGATATACCAAGTCAATTATGCAATGGATGGAAATATTAATAGGTTTAAAGCATGACATATTTCCAAAGCATTTTCACAAGTTTTGGGTGTTGACTACACTGATACCTTAGCTCCTATTACTAAAATGAATTCCATTCATTTGACTCTTTTTATTATTGTAGATCATGGTTGGGATATACATTATATGTATGTGAAGAGTGAATTTATTCATGAGGATATTTAGGAACAATTTTACATGGAGTAGCCACAAGGGTTCATCAAGGATTACTTTGGTCTACCACTTTTATAAGTCTCTATATGGCCTCAAACATTCCCCTTAGGCTTGGTATGCCAAGATGGAATCCTTTTTTGATCTCAATCAAATTATTACACTATCACTTATATCCCAATGTCTAAATTATGCAATAGAATGCATCCCATTTAATTCTAGTCCTCTATGTTGATAATTTAATTCTTACTTAGAGTTATTCATCCATAATTGATAGATTCAAATATACTTTATAGGATCAATTTGATATGACTGACTCGGGCCTTTTACACTACTTTATTGGGATTTATATCACTTATTATTATTCCAATATCACTCTTTATCAACCCAAGTATCCTCTTGATCTTCTAACTCACTTCAACATGACTGATTGTAGGCCTACACTAACTCCCTTTCTATTGGATGTTGAGTTTGAGGTGAAGTGTTATGCTTTACTAGTTGATGCCACTTTGTATCTTCAAATTATTATAATTCTCATATATTTGATGCACACTCACCCTGAAATTTACTTTCTAGTTAAAATGGTTTCTCCCTTTATGCAATAACCACATGAACTTCATTGGAAAGTAGTCAAACACATCTTGCATTACATCCAATGTAGTCCTAAACATGGGATACATTATGCATTAAGGATAAGTATAGACTTGGTTGGTATATAGATTTTTATTGGCATATAAATTATGAGTATCATAAGTCCAAATCTGGTTATAAATTTCACCTTGGTTTAGGCCCCATTATTTTGAAGAGTAAGAAGCAACATGTTTGTAGTTTGCTTTCCTCCTAAGTTGCACTTAAAGGGGGGGGGAGGGAGTTGGTGTGTAAATGATTCTAATCAAAATTAGTTTTAAATTTGGTATCATTTCATACTTAATCACTTTAATATTAATTATGTATTAATAATATGCACATGTGTTTAATACATAATTTATTCTGATCAATCTCAATCTATAACATAAGAGTGTTTCCTTTAGGTCTTATAATTCTATTTAGGCTATATTAGCCAAATATGACAACAAGCTGGGAGAACTGTTGAAACTAAGTGTGATAAGTGTCACACATAAATTATTTATTTATTTATTAAATAAATAAATAATGTGCACACCTATATACACCTAAATTAAGTCTACAAAACCTACCTAGTTATATCTTAGAGAACCTACATACACCAATATCCTCTTGTAAGTGAATAATTAGGGAGGAAAAGAAGAAGATGGGTACTAAATATGAGGCCATTTTAGGTACCCATGTAAAATATATATAGATAAAATATATAAAGGATGTATAAGATGTAAAAAATAAGGAATGAAGGAATTTACCCATATCCCCCCTAAGTATAACTTCCTTCACCCCACACACATATGAGTATTTTATATCTCACATAGATGGAAAATATGTAACGAACCATCTACATATATGGTGGGATAGTCCTAAAAATAAAATGATATTCCCATCAGAAGAAGTGAAAAATGCATTGGGCGATCCTTAAAAAATGAATAATATTTTTTGTTAGAGTTGCATTTTATCTTGGATTCCCTGATGCTGTAAAAAACAAAATTGGAGTATCAAAAACACCATGACATAAAAGCCATGAACCAGAAGCCTATGAACATGTTCCAAGAGGAACATAATAATAACCAATAAGAGAATAAATATTAGATCTCATGAATTGATCCATGTCTTCTCTAAGATTATAACTTATAAATATGGGAGATATGTGATCGATATGCCTTGATCACTTGCAAAAAAATCAATGCTATAACAATCATACTAAATCATGGGCTAAATAGGAGAAGTTATATCATGTAAGTGTATGCAAAAACCTTTTTCTAGTGTATCCCACTTATCATAGTATGTAAGATCCAACTAAAAGAGAATGTTTCTCAAAGGAACCATTCATGTGAGCAGATGGATCTAACATGGGATAAGAAAAAAATGAAGTAGTAGGAATAATAACAAACTCCAAATCAAAAGATGTAGTAACAAAGGATCAGGATGTTGAGGTATGTATTTTATATCATAAATAATATATGGTGAAAATTCCTCATTCATAATAGTCAAGTCCTCACTAAAAAATGAATAAGGAGGAACAAGAAGAGGTGTGGGAGGGGTAAGTTCCTCATCTGTATCGCCATAAAGAAGTAGGTCCTCACTAAGTGAAGAGGAATCTTGATCCTTATCACTATTAAAAGATAAATTCTCACCAAGAGGAGTAAGTTATGGAGAAATGTCATATGTGGCATAATAAAAAAGAATGTCCTTAGGAAGAAGAGGAGAAATAGGTGGAGAAATCTCAGTTATGTCATCATCAAAAGGTAAATCCTTGCTAATAAGAGGATAAGGAATTATAACATAAGTAGGTGGAGTATAAAAGGAATCAAGATATTTAAAATGCCTATAATACCATGTATCCTCCCAAAATAATAATACAAATATGTCCTATAATTCTTTTGGTGATGTTTTATTTTTAATATGAAACTACATAACCTTAAATTAGCTTCTATCAACTCCATAATTTTGTCCTTTGTTTTGGCTTGTTGAATAAAATACCTATATTATCTCTCATTATCCAAAAAATATATGTTTTTAACAAACAGATGTTATATTTTTATAAACTTATCTAATACCATGAAAGTGTGGGAAACAAGTCACATAGGCTTAGAAACTAGTCACAACACCATGTACCAAATATAACTCTTAATGTCAAACAACTAAACTAAAAAAAATAGGGATCACATTACTTTACTTGAAGGCATTTATATACAAGAATTGAATTATCTAAACTTTAATTAATGATTTAAATAGGATCCTTATTCCCCTTAAATAGGAGTGAGAGAGAGGAGCAAAATATTCCACCTAGAATCCTCTTGTGACAAGTGTTCCAGTTCAAGGGTCTCTCTTAGAGGCTTCTCTAAAACAAGCTAAGATACTTGCTAAAAATAAGTGTGACAAGTGTCATAAATAAATTATTTATTAAATAATTACCTATTAACACCTAAATCAAGTATGCACAACCTACCTAATTATAGCTTAGACAACCTAGGGACACCAATAGAAGGGATGTTTCTACATTCAATTGAATAACTCACTCGTGATAGTTAGTTAGAATTGGGGGAGGATGTGTTGCTATTGAATAAGGAGAGGATAATAAAAAGAGGAGCGTGAGAACATTATGTGGTTTAGTTAAATGCTCAACTATTTAGAAAGGCCAAATGGTATTTAAAAGAATATGTGAGGAATATATTTCCTCAAGTACAAAGTTCTTGATGGTTTTAAGGACTTAAAATCCTCATATTTGGGAAGTACGATCCCAAATATGCATCTAATGCACTAATTATGTTTTATAGATGTTTCTTCTATGTATAATTTATGTATATCATGTTTTTAAGACATTATTTTAAGATACTTCATGTTAAAACATAAGTTTAGATAGTTGTAGTGGTAGGTTCAGTATGAAGATGATCCATACATCTTAAAAATCATAAAGTTAGTAGCTTTCAACACTTTAAAGTAAGGGGTTTGTCACATATTATGAAACCATCAGTTTTTCCATGTGGTGATTGTGCAATTGGTTGACTATTGCATAACATATGGTATTTGTAAGTGATGATTCGGTAACTACCACAGAGGTTGAGAAACCACCCTGATGGTTTTTTAACCATTGTTTTTCATACTACGATGGTTTTTTCACCATACAAAACATGGGAACGAGAATGATTGTAAATGTTTTTACTTCCTTGTGATGGTTCCTTTTATATATTTATTAGGTTCCAAGGTAAGAGGGAATAAGTACCTCTATTAAAGGTAGAGGACATAAAAAACATGAGGATTAAAGCATATAAATGAGTCCCACAAGGCATCCAACTTAGTGAGCCTTAGAAAATTAAAAATGGGATTATAATGAAACTCTTTCATTCTAAGGTGATTCAAATAAAGTACCATCATTTCAACCCCCAAATGTGGGCTGAGAATGAAGGGGATTCATTTGAAGCACCATATAATGAAGGGGCTTCATTAAAATTTGTTCCTAAATGTTACCCTCAAGTGTCATTTTTCATTAATATTTACCACCACATGGGTTTAAAATGAAGGGGATTCATTCTAACCCCATATGGCACAAAATAGTAAGGCATCCAAGTGAAAATTGCTTGTTGGCTTCAAAATTCCACTTTAGATGGCTAGATTTTGGGTGAAAAAATCAAATAAAAACACATGGGTCCACATGTAAAGAGGTCTATTTATGATATTTATAATAATATATTATTTTATAAATTTAAATAATATTTAATATTTATTTTTATTTATTTAATAAAATATAGTTGTGTGCTTACAAAATATAAGTTGAGGATAACTAAACATAACATGGGCATGGAAAGAGAATTCGTTGCCAGATGAAATAAGAGGGTCATAGAGCTAAGAGGAGTCAAAATATTTATTATGAAGGAGATGATTGGAGAAGATATGGGTATGTCATGTGATGGAGCAAAGGCATATAAAGACTAATAGAAAAAGTAGGAGCTTCTACATAGGTTCTTTTGCACTAATGAATTCATCAAGATAGATAAAAAGGGGTTCCCCCACACCAACTTCCCATGGCAATGGCTTGAAACATGCCCACAAGTTATGAAGTAATTGATGCTTGAAGGTAAGAATACCCTAATATTCTCTCATCACTTTTTATTTCTAAATCACTTTTAGGGGTATAAAATCAACCTCCCCTTTTATCTCCTCAAATCCTTAGAAATCATTGCTCTTACTCACAAATGAATGATGCAAACCCCATTCTACACCAATACCTCATCCTATTTTTGGTTAAGCATGATGAAGCCCTATGGGGTAGGAGGGTTTCTATAAAAGGGTACTTTGATGAGGCTGACTCCCCTGAGGAAGGACTTACCTCTGGGTTCCACTGTCTATTAGTTAGTACTCCCCATGATATCCCTTTATCCAAAACATCTGTTGAAGACCCTCCCCTGAAACTCATTGTCCCTAAACCTAAACCAATATTAATAGATGATGGTACCTATGGGGAAATTATAGGGAAAGGAAAAACACCCTTGATAGAGGAGATCAAATCCAACAAAGAGCAACTAGAAAAATTTAACAATAAGCTGCACAAAGCTGGGATGAATCTGGTAGGCTTTATATAGGATTAGAATGCCATGAACATAAAAGTGGCCAAATTAATCCAATCCTTTGCCCATTATATTAAGGTGGATATGAACCCCATGAAGTAACACATGGTGGTGGTGGATACCCCATCACTAAAGATCCCCTACATTACCCCCCACCAAGATGATCCCAATGTAAGAATAGGTGCAGAAGAGACCTCAGATGATCCTACCTAGGGATGATGTAGAAGGGCCCACAAAAAGAACAAGGGCCAAAATTTCAAAAAGAAAATAGGGTCACAAGAGAAGATGACTGAGGATGTGAAGGAACCAATAGAGGGATCCCCCCTCTTGGAATTTTTTTTTTATCTATCTATTGTTTTGCCTTCTGAAGGGATAATTAGATAATTTCTATTACTTTTTATTATTTCAGCCTATGGGGCTTGATACTCTAATTTATACTTTTTTAACTATGGTCCCTGGTCCCTGTAAAACCAAGTCATTTAGCTTATCAAATAAAAAAACAAATGTAGTTATTTATTAAATGAAGTATCATCTTTTCTACGCATCAATAAAAATATGAAGATGTGTCCAAATAAATTAGAAAAAAATCACCACACTTGATTTTAAAGTCATCCTTTCAATGGTATAAAAATTAATCCATTTTGACATATATGTGAAAAACTATTATATGAGCAGATATCGTAATGTTGGTTTTATAGACACTAGAAAACCACACCAATAGTTCTAGATGTTGTAGCATAATTTTTTGACACACTTGGCCCTCCTTGGTTTAGAACATTTATTAACCCACTTAAAACACCCATTTACCCCTCACATATTTAGCTAAATTAATTAATTAATTATTCTAATAAAATTATATTTAGACCTCACCTTAACCAAGCCCATGGCTAACTTAGTGACACCTTGCTTAAGACCATTTTCTACCCTAGAATTTAAATTCCTAACCTCCTAGACTATTTATTCCCACATGAACATGCTTTATTAAAAGATCTTGGACCATTTCTAATGGTTGTGATTGCCAAAATTTGCTACAAAATATTATTTTTAGCAAGTTAAAAACCGTTTCTACTTTGACTAATTTTGGTCATCCCTTTACTGATGTCGATTGACTAGGACTGACATTAGTTACTTAAGGATTTTCTATGACCCTTGCCAAAAGGTTGAATCATTTGAGCAAGAACAAGACTCTTGTGTGAATCAGAGCTTTCTAGTGAACCAGAGAACTAGTCAAGAGATTAGGAAGTGTTTCATCACCTCAAGACTAAGGATTCAAGCACCGTTACTCTACCCATTTTATTCCAGGCTTCCAATTATTTCAAACTCAAATTCAAGTCATCTTCAAGATAGAAACTCCATAACAACTAAGTATTATGTGTTTTTCATAAGTTCAACATTTGGTTTTTGTAGTTTATTGCTTTTACCCCCTTTGAATCTTCCCTCCACACTCTCTTTTGTGTTAGAGTTCTTCAACTCCAACATTCCTTTTCATACCAAATCCCCACTAACCATTCCTATCCTTTGGAGTGTTAAACCTTTATGTTTGATATCCCCAAATATTCATTATACCTTTATGACCATCAATCAACCTCCAAATATCCCATATAACCCCTCTACAACCAGTTTAAAACCCATTTTTCCCAAAGCCAAAATTATGACAAACACATAGTGATCAATATCGATCATCTTTGACTAGCATCATTTACCCTTGATCGGCATTGGTTACCCTTGACTAACATTGGTCTCTATTTAATCCTATTTTCTTAAAATAATAAGTTAATATTACCTATCAGCCCTAACCCAAAACCTTTTTTTTTATCCCTATTAAAACATAGAGTCAAACAATTATCTAAATCATATTTTATCACTCAACCATTTTTTTGAATAATTTAATGTCATTTTGTTAATGCAATCATTTTTCTTAAAAAACATTTTTTTATATTGTGTTAAAGTACTTTTCATTTATTTATCAATATTTTCTTGTTAGCATTTTTTATAATTTGATTTATTAAAATGAGTGGATTGACAACCTTCGAGGGATGTCTTGTAATTCTTAGATCTAGCACTTGCTATGAAATCCACCCTCCAATCTTACTAATTAATCCTATTTTTAGACTTAGTATTATTTTAGGTCATTCCTCTCAAGACAAAGAGGATTAATTCACATCATTTGGATCATAGATTGCAACCACATCCAGGTTCATCTACACCTCCCTTTCTTTAAGTTTTACTTGTTTTCAAAATCAAAAGGAAAATAATACAAAAACATAGTGAAAAATTATGGCATGCCCGATGAGACCCTATAATTTTATTGGGTTCATAATTGTTTTAGGACATTTTAGTTGTATTAGTGAAAGAATCATTCATTGCACTTATCTATTTCTGAAACTAAAATGTTATTTTATTCATTTCTAAATTGGAAATTGTAAATTTAAATTTATTCATTTCAAAATCAAAAGCAAGTACTTGTTTTCTTTACTTTATTAAAAAAGGCAAAATCATTTATTTTCCTTTATTTCTAAAAAGTGAAAAGACATTCATCCTGGTATAGAACTTAAATTCTCATTTTGCATTTAGGTGCATTCTAGTTGTTTTGTACTAATTCAAAGAAATTAAAATTTCCTTTTGGGTTTAAAATCAAACCATGATTAAGTCACATACCTTAAGTAATCATTAAATCAATCATAAAAATCATTTCTTTTCCACACACATACCAAACCACTTACACAATTAATTCATCAAACATTGACATAAAGGAACTGACTGGGATTTCATCACCTAGTGGTAACCTTCATCCTGGATATCTTACTTGGATTTCACCACTAAGGGGAGAACCAACTCAATACGTTGATTGAGTATAGACTCTGGTAATTTGGTAAGTATTAGCAAAACACCCAATACCCTTATCCTTCAATTTATGAATTGAGGGGGTAGACCCCAATACCAAGCCATGTACCAATTCTGGTACAAATATCTTTTGATTTTGAACAAACTTGAAACCATCCATAGACTACTTATTCTAGTACTCATTTCACAAACTAAGTGGAGTCTCACAAATTTTAAAATTAAGTCATAAGCCTAATGTGAGATAAAAATAAATCTAGGATTTACCTATAGTCATATAAAATGTGAAATTAGATGACATAGGCATGGCTAATGACACTTAATCCATAGGTCCTCCCTCTTGCTCACACAACCCTTCTAGGTTATTCTTTCACTAATTCATAGTCATCCATAGCCTTCTAGACTTAGCTCATTAAGACCCATGAAACCCTTTCAGGACCAGATCCATCCCCTAAGTCTCATCCCCTTAGGAAAACAACACCCAACTTGGAAAAGAGTGCTAAAACTCTAGGTGTCCTGATTTTAACGTTGTTGTCTATGTTTATTTTTGGTCCTAACAGTCAGATTCTTTTAGATCCTTATCTTTTTCCTTGTCAGCCTAACATTAATTCATTTAACCCAAGATCATTAATTAACCTATAAAATGCTATTAAAAGTCCATTTAGATGGGTTGGCACTCATTCATAGGAATGAATTAAGAATATAAGTAAGTACACTCAAGAACTCTTCCCTGTTCTCTACATACAACCGTCTAAGATCAATTTAAGATTATTCAAGCACTCATACTAGTACCTAGTCATCCAAAGTTCATTCCAATTTTTCATATATTTACATACATCACACATTATTTTACCAAGAAATTCAATGGGAGAACTACATTAGCTTTATCCCTCTTCAAAGTATTGGTATGTAGACATTGTGCCCACACATGGGGTGTGAAGTGCATCTTGCATATCCTTTACACACTAACCCCTTCTCTCTCTTTTCCAAGTTTGTAATTCAAGTTCAAGTATTAGGAGCTCCTAAGGGTTTCAAATATTAAATTAGGCACACATTGAGCTCTACAAACTTCTAGGCCTCAAAAATTCACAAATAAGGTAACATAGACCTACCAAACAAAACCCAGAAAACTTTTAGCCTCAAGACAATAGTGATAGAATAAGACTACATTGTTGGATTTTAGGGTGTCCACTTAAGATGCTCCTATCCAACTTAGAAATGAAGTTTAGGGACTTGTTCTAGCCTATTTCGCAGTCCTGCTCCTCTAGTATCAAGTTCTATCTCAGCCCAAATCAGTTGGAACAAGCTAAGTTTTAAATTTTCTCACCTATTACTATATTTAGAAAAAGGCAAAATACTATCTATTTACAAAAAAATTTAGGTTAATTGAAGCATATCTATTTACTAATTTACATTACTTAGAACTTTATTTACTTAGGAATCAAACACCATAATTCCCAAAAAGAATAAAACATTTGGTGAACCTGATTTACTTTGAATTTTGCACAAAACCCTAGAAACCCTAGGAATAATTATTTTTGATTTTTTGTAATAATTTTATAATTTTTTATACATTTAAAAATCATAAATCTACAAATTAATTTCAAAATTATCACATATTCACTCAAATCCTAGTTTGCACATATTAGGTCCTTTTTGCATACAAACACTTTCAAAACACTAGGAAACATATATTTCTAATTTTAGAAATATTTTTAGATTTTTACTAAATTTTTCAAGATAAATTCTAAAAATTCATAGTAAATTTTTAAAATCATCATACTAATTTAAAAAAAAAATTCAACCCCTTGTTGTATCAAGTAATTTTCTAAGTATTTTCCGATCATTTTCTAATTTTTTACCTACATATCTAACTCAAAAATCAAATTTCAAATTCAAAAATTCATAATATTTTGCAAAATTATTTTATAAAAATTCCTAGTTACATGTACTAGCTCCTATTTTTATTCTTGAGGTATCACCTTACACTTATAATCAAATTTGCAAAAATGATGCTCATTTATTTTCAAACTTTTCTTACATTTCTTGTAAATAATAATGAAACCATAATGGGCCCTATCATGCAAATGAATGATGAAGTCTATCATATGTTAGTAAAAAGATTCATCCTTTGCATTTCATGCCTATGTTTCATAATAAGGTATGATATTACAAAATTTATTGCTAAACTTGCACAAGATTTCAATATTTATTTTGCATATTCTCTATCTCTCATATGGAAAAAATTTCAAGCTTATCAGGATAAACACATTAAAAATGTCATAATACATGTCAAAGATATTTATGCATTCTTGCACAAATCCATGCCCTCTATTATTTGATCTCTATCTCTCATATGGAAAAATATACAAGTTTATCATGCTAAACACATTAGAAATGTCATTGCATATGTCACAGTTTCTTATGCATACATGCATATATTCATGCTTTCTATCCCTTGTTTGCTATATTTCATGTGGAATGTTCTCTATAATCATATTACTATACAATTTATAATTCCACTTATATGCATTTTAGCCTATATGCATAGTTTCTACCTAAATGTATATTCCTCTTTGGATACTCTTGTTTCAATGTCATATTTCATGCAGAGGAAAGAAATCATTTATCCTCTTCTCCCTCAAGAGGGTGATAACTACTTTCCCTCTAACTAGGTCCATGCTATCACCCCTATAAAAGGTGAGGTAACCTATATTGTTTCTCCTAATGCATACGTTTCACCTATAGCTACTTCAAACCCTCTTCAACATATGTGCTTACATGTTCAATCAAAAGCAACTAAGGTTTGAACTTGTGAGACTCTAAGGAAACAAATCACCAACATGGGCAAGATATTTTCAGATTTAAAATGTAGAATAAACTATTACATGAAAATATCACAAGATTTAAAAATTATATTAATATACAAAAGCTTCAAATACACCCTAGTGTCAATCATGTATATGCACCTTCACCTAGTCATTGGTTGCAAGCAATGTTACACATCAAAACAACAAATCACAATAAAGTAACTCTAAAACTAGTGATTAAAAAAGCATTCAAAGATCAAATAAGAGTTTAAGTGAGGTGCCAAGGAAATGATTAAATCTAACTTGATCAAACCACCTCCTCTACATCTAATGAGAAGATCTAGATATTATTGTGCATATCACAGAATGTATGAGCATCACACAGATACATGTTTGGCATTGAAAAAACATATATAATAGATAATTAGTAATGAAGACCTTATATAAGGTAAATTAGTCAAGAAATATACAACACAGGAGCACATTCACAAAGGGTCAAATTTAGGAACAATATAAAAGTGGTTACCAAAGCATAACTCAAAATAATAAATGGATCAAAAAGTAAAATCAAAGCAATAAACAATACCACAAGCACAGATCAAGCATGAAAAAGATGCAAATCTACTTCTCCAAAATGAGGCTCAACTTTTAAAGTAGTATGGGTTTGGTCAAATATATCTATAATAGTTTGATTATCAAGGTCAAGGGTTGGGCAAGCATGCTCAAGGCATCACTACTCCTATTCTAGTAGATGATAATGTTTGTCATCAAGGTTTGGGATTTATTGAATATCTTGAGGCAAATCATTCATAGATAATTTATCAAAGGAAAATATCTAGATACAACAACAGTCAACACTAGCATTCCATTGATTCAAAATCAAGATGATAATGATGAGTGGAACCATATAGGTTATTGTGATTTTCAAGACATCGAGGATGAATCCGAATATACAAATTCATACTCTCATTCATTCAATCATACTTCACAATCACGCATGATTTAGTTGTTTGATAGAGGACAAAATGACAGGGAGTCTCATCTGAGACTCATTGGTTAGTATCATTTCTTTCAAACTTTTCCTATACATAGATTATTTCAAAATATAATTTTTTTAAATATATCAAAATAATAAAAACATTTTGATTGTATGCATCATCCATGTTTTACATCACTACTATCATGCTAGGACTTACATTTGTTGTTATATGCTATTGTATGCCAATTTATCTACATTGCCATGCTTTACTTGATCTCTTTTGAGTGTGTGAAATGACATCCAACTACTTCATTGCTTCACTCTACCCATTGAGGTGGCATTCCTACTTCTACATTCAAGATGCACATTGATATACATACCCATTGGGGCATCTTATACATGACTAAACCATCTAGGTTATGTCATTATTACACTACACACTCTGAGTTATCATATTGATGTACATTCCTTACTAGATTACATAGATTATTAAATCAATATTTCACTAGTATCTATAACTTTTTGATGTATTAGAATATACCTAGTCTTGTACTACACATGTTTTATATACTTTAACATTCACTTTGATTAGTTAGATGTGTTTGTGTCTTTATAGTTATTGCATGCTTTCTCTTCTTACTTAGCGTAGCTTGTGTGATTGCATTTCCAATTCCTTCTTGTCTCCTATTTGTGCCTTAGGACATTTTCCAATGTCCTTAGTTTCTATTTATGTGTGTGTGCCTTAAGACATCTACCATTGTCCTTTGCTTGTACTATTTCATGTGCTTGTGGCCCTTGTGCCAATATTCCTTGTTTCATTGTATATGTATATGGAATTTGAACATACCTTGTATGATTGCTTTCCAGTTTGAGTGACATGTGCCCATGTCCCTTATTTTCATGGCCCCTTGGCCACCTTTGTATGCATCTATGCTTATTGATTCTTGATTTTTATGCTTTTTTTATTGATTGCATCTTTAATGTTTGTAATGCCATGATCTCAATCATGCATTTCCCTTGCTTTCTTAGATTCCATGATAGACATCATGCTCCATCCCTCCAACTAATAATTAATATCTAACATTACTAGTTCTAGTTTAGTATCTTACACATGCTTCCATATTTTTATATCTATCTAGCCATACCCCTATTGATCTGACAATCTATCAATATAAACATTGCTATATCCAAAAATATCTTTTCAAATATCAATGTTATATCATATATCTATATAGTTTAACACACTTGTAGAACTTATTTTTTTGAGGGTAGTCATTACAGGTTCATTATTCCTACCCTTAGAAGAGGGGTCATCAAACAAGGGTTTTATCACAGAGATCAATCCTCATAGCAGTTGAAACAATAGCATTTAGGACACTTAGTACATAATCCATAGGTGAAATCGGTCAAATCAAAGTAGAAAATTAGTGAAAATTTCAGATCAACAATTAGTTTTCACATCAGACAATAATGTTAAAAATAAATAGTATTACCAAACATAGGGGTGTCCATAGTTTATAACTCTTATCTAGGTAAAAAACACTTAGGGTTTCTAGAAATAGGTAAACATTTTAGTTTAAGGACAATTTTTGCACTTCTAGATCAGTCAAATTTAGCAATTTAAGCACAGTTTTATTAGATACAGGGGGTATCGTGCATGACATGATGGTTCTCATTTATAATTTATATTGGGTAGTCAGAATAAATTCCAAATTATAATCCATGTTATAGACATCAGTGATTGGGGGCAATGTGTGCAACATATTGATCTTCTTTTGTTTTTGAGTTTTAGTTTATTCTAGACATTCTCAGTAGTTACATGCCTTACTCCATCTGTAGGTGGTTGGCATCACATTCAAGTTAAAATTTCATACAAGTTTAGATTTTTGAGTACCTGAATTCCTAATTTGGATTTCATATAATCCTAGTATATCAATTTTAGAGTGGCTTTCATATAATCCTAATCTCCATCTTTCAAAATGGCCAAGAGTGGCTTAGTTTCCAACACACATTCAGTTATCCATACCACATTATCAGATTTCCATCACATTCATGGGCTCCATGAGCCATCTCATATGACATCCATTCTATACTAGCATCAATTAATAGCTTCACTATATGGGGCAATGATGGAGCCAAAGGGATAGCTTTTGTATTCTTGAGCCACCTATTTAGAGGGATTGGCCACACAATCCAAATATCGATTAACACACACATGATTCGTTAACTTCACTTAGTTGGTGATGATGGAGACAAAGGGATAGCCTTTATATTCTTGAGCCACTTTCCAAGGAATTGAATACTCCACTCCATTCATGATATTACTATTGATTCAACACATACTCCACACAATCCACCATAATCTAACATCACAACATGTTTTGTATTAGTTCACATACCTAGTGAAGTGAATTTGTTCCTTTCTCTTCCTCTTACTTAAATTTTGTATGTTCTTATTTTAGATATAGTGTGTCTAGTAATAAATCATGTATTTTATGTTTTCATTTACATATTCACACTTTACAACATACTCTCTTTATGCACATCTAGCATTGCATAGCTTCATGAGATTTTCCCTTATAGGTAAGTTTAGGTATGCTTTATTTTTTATTTTTTATTTATCTTAGTATTTCACTTTGCTACACCACTAGAATAAATAGGGGAAAATGTAGTCATATAAAATGCAAAATTGGATGAACTAGGCAATGTGAATGATACCCAATCTATAGGTCCTCCTTCTTTCTCACACAACCCTTCTAGGCTATTCTTTCACTAATTCCTAATCATCTGTAGCCTTCTAGACCTATCTCTTTCAGACCTAGGGAGCCCTTTCAGGCCCAAATCCATCCCCCAAGTCTCATCCCCTTAGGAAAATAGTGCCTAACTTGGATAGGAGTGTTGAAACTCAGGGTGTCTTTATTTTAGTGTTGTTGTCCAAGTTCATTTTTGGTCCTAATAGTTAGATTATTTTGGATCCTTATCTTTTTATTTATCAACCTAACATGAATTAATTTTACCCACGATCATTAATTACCCTATAAAAGGCCATTAAAAGTATATTTATATGGGTTGATACTCATTCACATGAAAGAAGTAAGAATAAATCAAGTACACTCAAACACTCTTCCCTATTATCTACATACAACCTTCTAAAATCAATTCAAGCCTATTCAAGTACTCATACCAGTCCCTAGTCATCCAAAGTTCATTCTAGTTTTGAATATAGTTGCATACATCACACATTATTGCACCAAGCACTTCAATTGGTGAACTAGATTATCTTGATCCCTCTTCAGAGTATTGGTATGTAGGCATTATGCCCACACATGGGATGTGAAGTGCATCCAATGTATCCTTTACACACTAACCCCTTCTCTCTCTTTTTCAAGTTTGAAATTTAAGTTAAAGTATCAGGAGCTCATAAGGGTTTCAAATATTGAATCATGGACACAATGAGATCTTCAAGCTTTTAAGCCTAAGAAATTCATAGATAGGGTAACACAGACCTAATAGATAGAACCCATAAAGCTTTCAACCTCAGGACAATAGCACCAAAATAGGACTATAGTGATAGATAGCAAGGTGTCCACTTTTGATGCTCCTATCCAACTCAAAAAAAAAGTTTAGGGACCGATTTCAGCCTCTTTCCTAGTCCTACTCTTCCAATATCAGGGTTTATCTTAGCCCATATTAGTCAAAACAAGCTAATTTTTAAATTATCTCACCTACTACTATATTTAGAAAAAGGAAAAATACTATCTATTTACACAAATCATTAGGTTAATTGAATAATATCTATTTATTTATTTACATTGCTTAGACCTTTATTTACTTAAGAATTAAACACATAATTCCTAAAAAGAATAAAACATTTGGTGAACCTGACTTACTTTGAATTTTACATAAAAACCCTAGAAACCCTAGGGATAATTATTTTTGGTTTTTTCCAATAATTTCTTAATTTTTCCTACATTTAAAAATTATAAAATCTACAAATTAATTTAAAAATTATCACATATTCACTCAAACCCTAGTTTACACATACTTGGTATCTTTTGCATACAAACACTTTCAAAACACTAGAAAAAATATTTTGCTAATTTTATAAATATTTTCATATTTTTCCTAAATTTTTCAATCTCTAATCATATTCAAATTCCACCAACCTCATAACTAACCCTTAGAATTTAGGGATAAACCAACCCATGGAAACTCAATCACAACCTAGTATTGTGATTCTATCCACTAGTATATCTTCCTTACCTCTTACCACCCAAAACCTAACATCATCTGTACCATTCTAAAACTTAGTGGTTTCCATACCAGCCACTCTCCCACTCATAAGTACAAAGGTGACTACACATCTCCAACCAACCAACCCAACCATGCCCATATCTCAATAAATACCTATTGCACCTAATATGGGCTATATCCTAACTCTACAAGGATATATTCCTCTCATATCATCCCAACATTTCATGGATAATTATCAATATGTAGCCTCCACCCAACCTTCCACTATGTAATACATTTCACCCTCACAACCCAACACCATATACCCTATAACTATATGGGTACACCACAAACTAACCTCATAAAAATGGTGATGGATAAAATGAAAACTCTAGAGTCATCCATTTCTAGAGCCCATAATATTTTGTCCTATGATCAGATTTGCAATTAACCCATTCACCCTTACATGCTAATTTATCCTTACCCTACTCAATGGGAACTTTCAAAATTCACCAAATTTCAAGGTAAGGAGGATCCCTAACAACACCTAAGAGCATATAGGTATGCATGTTATCTCATTACTTATGATGATACTCTTCTACTATGAAACTTCCCCATATCCTTAGCAAGACCCACATTGGATTGGTATAGAGCCATCACTAGGAAATCCCTCTTTTCCTACACCCAACTTTCTCAAAATTTCTTGGATAACTTCTCCATCAACATATCCAAGAAATTATCCATAGCTGAGTTATATTTTATTTGATAATTTGATGATGAATCCATTTATAATTTTATTGCTTGATGAATGGGGTTAATCAACCAACTTTCCTTCTTCCTACTGTAACATGAATTAATTGAACTTTTCTCTCAGGCATGTGCTAAACACATTTCATCTACCCTACAATTTCAAACATTCTAAAACTTTGATGAAACATTTATGATGGCTAGGAAATTGTAAATCCAAGAAATTGATGAAGGAAAAATTAAACTTAGGATAAGAACTCTAGCTTCAAATATGCCAGAGCTTCCTCTAAACCTTGAAACCATGCCAAAGCCAAAGGATCATCTAATGCTATTATCTTTAAAATGGTTCATCTTTTGGTGGTCAACCAATCAAACTCATCCACCTCTTTAAACCAAAATCCACAATCCCAAAACCACTTTGTGAAAATGAAATATACTCCACTAGGGGAGTCTTATGCTTGATTTTTAGAGAAATTATTCTAAGCATCCATATTCCAACTTATACAAATAAAACCTCCTTAACAATTTGATTCATATTGTCCTATACCAAGTTGGTATAAGGATAATGAGATATGCAACTACCGTCACATCATTGGACATAATTTTTATAGATGCAAAATATTTAAAAACATAGTCCAAGACTTGATTGATAAGGGAAAACTTGTAATGGATAACCCAAATGCACCTCCAAATCAAGTCTTGATATCTTCCATCAACCATTTCCCAACCACCCACCTGCCATAAATAATGATCATACAAATGTAGAAACATCCCATAAACATGAGGTTCATATGGTAAACATTATTCATGAACTTATAATTAACAAACCCATGACCCAACCACTACTCCTCCTCCACTTACTTCTGTAGTGGAATCACCCATCCTTCCTTTGGAAAGCATAATGAAGGAAGAAACCACCATTCCTACTCCACTTACTTCCATAGTGGAATCACCCATCCTTCCTTTGGAAATCAGAACGAAGGAACAAACTATCACTCTTATGCCATTTTATGCCATATTAAAACTATCTATCCTTCCTTCAGAAAGCATAACAAAGGAAGAAACCACCACTCCTCTACTTACTTCCATAGTGGAATCACCCACCATTTCCTTATAACTCTTGATAAAAAAGAGGAAACCATGACCATCCCACTTCCATAGACACTTAGTATCTCCTTAGAAACCACCACTGAGGAAGCCAAGTCTACCTATAAACTATTTTCAAGGTTGGTCCAAAATATCAAATTTTTATCACAATCAACCCTTGACCTAGCTATATTTTGGCACTATCTTGGAATTCCATACCCTACCAAGAAGGAGTCAACAAAAACTTCATACACCCAACCTTAAACCTCGAAAAATGTAAACACCACTAACTCAACCAAATAAAGAAATAATTCCACATATCAAACTTCAAATAAACCAACCAACCTAACTCCTTTAAATATAAACAAAACAAACCTCAATGCCCCATTAAAACCTATCAAAAACTTAGGTGTCCTTCCAACTCAAATTCTCACTCATCCATCCTTGAAATTAGATTTGACACCACTAATCCCACCTAAAACCCACAAACCAAATCAATAATAAAAATTAAACCACTTAGGATTCAAAAACCTAAAACCATTTCACCTCCTATTTCAACTTCACCTTCCATCCTAGGGTCATACCTCTTATCTATTTTAGGTCCTCATCCTTCTACCTTGTTGAAAAATCCAAGTCCTCCAACAAAGAGACCACAAGTTCAACCTCCTCTTCTTACCACACCTCCACCCATCCATGCCAAACCATCAACCCTAAAATGATCTACCAAAAGCAATATAAAAACCAAAGCTTCACTCATTAAGCCTACCCCTAAAAAGTTACAAACCCCAACAATCAAAACAAAGAATTCCACCTCCTTGCCACCATTGATATAATCCTATTATACCATCTTAAAAAGGTTGATAAAAAATTTATACGTAACCTTACCTCCGATCAAACCATTCAACCCTCTTATCCCAAAACCAGCTTGGTTTAATGATAAGTTAATCTATGCATACCATAGGACAATTGGAAATGACATTGAGAACTATAAATATCTTCTAGACATAATCCAAAAACTATGTGACACAAATTATATTTTGACAAAGGAGATTCCTCTTAGCCCACGTCCAATCCAAAAACCTAAAACTACCAACCCACATAAACCTACCTCCAATCTCTCATCAAAGAGTATAGATGAACCAAAGCAACCTAATAGCCCATATACATTCTAAATTGACACCATACATGTGGTAACTCAATCAAAAAGTCAAAATTATAAAGGGAAAGCCAAAGTATCCATCTTTTGGACATATCCTTCTATGAAAGCACTCCAATCACCTTCACCAAAGCCCAAGATTTCTATCTTGGGTACACCTAAATCTAACCCACCTGGACTGATATAGAGGTCAATTCTAAAAAAAACTCCACCAAACCCAAGTGAAGATGACCTTGTATGAGTTGATATAAACCTCACCCCAACACCATAAAACTATTATGGAGGTTTTGCAATTGATCGAGATTTAACCTGAAGACACTCAACCTCTAGTAACCCTTATTGGAGCCCTCTAAGTATTATCCCTTATAACATTCTGGGATTTTGAGATACCTCCTATCCACCCAGATGATCTATATCTTCCCCTCTTCATCACCACCCATATCAATCAAAACCAAATTAAGAGGGTTATGATTAATGGGAGAACTAGCATCAGTATCATCTCATCCCATGTTTGTGATCAACTTAAACTTCTTGAGAATATCATGTCTAAAACCACTATTGTACTACAATATTTTAATGATATGATGGAAACTACCTTGGGAACAATTTTCCTTCATCCTTCATATACATTTAGGCCCTCAAACTCTCCTCAAGATCTTTTGTGTTGTAGAAGTGGAGTTTTAATATAGTGTATTAATTAGATGCCCTTAGATCTGAACATGGGTTGTGTACCATCAACTTTTTATAGGTGCATAAAATGTAAACATGAGGGTCAAGTTCATGTCATTCCAGCCAACCCTAATTCATTTAAGTCATGTAACATGACATACTATCCAAATGATGCTCTCATTCTATTAAAGGATGCATCCCCTTCATCCTCTATTAACAAAGCTTCTACAAGTTCAACAATACCTTCCCAAATCCCTATAAAAGACCCATTGGAATCCACATTTCAACATATTTTGCTTAGATAATATCATCTATTAACTCTAGATACCCTTCTTACTCCTTAGTAGTACAAAAATCTTGATCAACATCTTAGATATGATTCTAACATTGGAAGCATCATCCCTTTCAGTCCCCCTAACTACAAAACTAACTTTATCTATGGGAGAATTGATTAACCACCTTCAACTTCTAATGCCTCATCTTTTGTCAAACCATTCACCTCTAATTTTTATTTCTTGGATAAATGAGATTTTTCCCAAACACACCTTCATCAGTGTGCTTGAAAAGGATTTAGTTTAGGCTGTTATGAATATGGACCACATGATATTCTCCCATGTAAAACTTAAAAGCCTTGTAAATGACATGGCATTGGATTAATCCAACCAGAATAACCAACAAACCTTCCATCACAATCATTGAGGAAGGAATCCTGTCCTTACCAACCTCTTATTATTTAAAATTTGATGATCTCAATTCCATCCCTCCTATTTTTTTGATCAATATGATTAGTTTGGGATTCCTAACCTATCAAATTCATGGGGAAACTAGAACATATCTCTAACTCTTCTTGAGATGGTTGAAAATGATTCTCCTACCATTAATAATATCAAGTGTTAGGATGATGATTCCCTTCTTACTTATCTTAGTGTTGAAGATTCCTCCATTTATAAATCGCTTCCCCCTAAGACATTGACCATGTTGAATGAAGCTACCATTGATATCAACTTGAGAACTTAGGATAACCCCCACATAATCAAAATTGGCTAATCTTTAGATTCCTCAAAGCATCAAGATTTATCATCTTTTTTGTGTGACCATATCACAACATTTACTTGGTTTTATAGTGATACGTCTTGAATTGACCCTTCCATAGTTATCCACAACATCATCTCTAACCTTGATTCCAAGCCTATTAGGTAAAATATTTGAAGGATGCACCCTCACATTGTCCTTCTTGTTAATGAAGAGATTCAACATCTCTTATCCATCAACTTCATCCAACCCATTGATTACACACAATAGGTATTGAATGTCATTCTTATCACAAAATCAATAGGGGGACTTCATATTTATATATATTTTCATGACCTCAACCTTTCTTGTCTAAAAGATGACTTTTCTTTACTAATCATTAACCAACTTGTTGATTTAATTTCTAGATATGAGATGTTATCTCTTATGGATGGATTCTTAGGCTATAACTAAATCTTAATCACCCTAGAAAATCAACACAAAACTACCTTCTTCACCCCATGGGGAACCTTTTTCTATAGGGTCATGCCTTTTGGCTTGAAGAATGCTAGTGAAACCTATCAACATGCCATGACCTACATATTTTATGAACTCATCCACAAAATATTAGAAGACTAATTAGGTAACCTTATTCGTAAGTTCAAATGTTGTAAAGACCATTATGTAATCCTTAAAGTCATCTTTTAATGCCTTACCAATTATATGTTCTCTTTAACCCAAAGAAATGTGTCTTTGGGGTCTTATCTAGTAAACTCCTCAACTTTATAATTTCCCTTTGTATAATATAATTTGATCCCTTTAAATTTAAACCAATATTAGACATGCCTCTTCAAACTAACCTTAAATAACTTTGTAGTTTGTATGGTAAGATTTAGTCCATTCATCATTTCATCTCTTAATTATCTAATAGATGTCAGTGCTTCCATTACCTCGTTTAATAAGGACATCTCCTTTAAGTAGAATGAATACTATCAAAAGGATTTTGAATCACTCAGAGGATATCTTATTTTTCCAACTGTCCTTATCCTTTCAAAAGAGGACCAACCCTTTCACCTCTACATCTCTACCATAAACCATTCCTTAGGTGTCATGCTCACACATCATGATGACCAACATAAGGAGAAGATAGTATACTATATAAGTTTAAAATTTGTAGAGTATGAGACTCATTATACCCATACTAAGAATTTATGCCTCACTTTGGTCTTCATGACTTCTAAACTTTGTCACTACCTCCTCAACCATAAAACCTTTACATCACAAACACTGACCCCCTCAAGTACATGCATTCTAAACCATATCAAAATTAGTGTATGGATAAATGGTTCATGGTTTTAGATAAGTTAAATCTTGAGTTCCTTCAAAAAAATTCAATTGAAGGGGAAATCATCTCTGATCAATTGGCTAAATCGCCTTTAACTGATAACCAACCTTCCAACCTTGAGTTTCTCAATAACTCCATCACAACTCTCTCTCAAGAAGACATTGCTTATCAAATTACCATGTTATTTGATGGATCAAAATGTCAATGTGGTGGGGGTGAATAAATCATTATTATACCCCTTTAAGGTGATACTTTTCCATTTTCCTTCAAACTTAACTTTGACTATACTAACAACATGGTTGAATACAAGGCCCTAGTTTTAGGTCTCCAAACAACTTTATCCTGGGGAGTTAAAATGATCAACATTTTTGATGAATCCCAACTTGTGGTCAACCAAATTAATGATTATTATTAGTGTAAAAATGATTTTCTCTAGAAATACAATCAATTGGTAGATGTATTATTGACATCATTTGATCATTACCTTATCCAAGCCACTCCACATTCAATAAAGAAGTTTTCTGATACCATGGATTCTCTTGATTCTCAAATTCCATCTACACCCTCAAAATCCAAAATATTTGTCACCATTCATAGACTTAACCAACCCTCTTACACTAAAATATACCTCCCTTCCATCTACAATGTTGAAAATATCCAACCAAATATTTGGTATAAACAACTTTTTGATTACCTTACCTTAACCATCATTCTTTCTAACATATCTAAGAATGGTAGATGAGATTTTATACAAATTAATTCTCATTATACCGTAATAGGGTGAATCCTCTAAAAATGAGGATTTGATGGTCTCCTTTTTATATGCCTTCATAGCTAAGAAATCCCTCATGCAATCAAAGAAATTCATGATGGGATTTATGGAGGACACTTTAGTGGTTTAGCTATCACTAAGTGCATCCTTCACCTTGGATACTATTGGTATACCCTTAAAAATGATTATTGTGATTATGTCAGTTATTGTATCAAGTGTCAATAACATACCAACTTTTATCATGTTCCTAGTCATGCCCTTCAAGTTGTTAAGGACTTCTGACCCTTCTCTCAGTGGGGATTAGATCTCATTGGTGAAATCAACCCTCATTCTTCATAGAGAAATCACTCTATCATCACCATGATAGAATACATAACCAAATGGGTGGAGGCCATTAACCTCATCTCAATTAAAGTTGATCAAAGTGTTGACTTCATTAATCATCATATCATCCGCTGCTTTGGTATTCCTCACAAAATCATCACTGATAATGGTAAATCATTCAAAAAAAAGAAAGTAAGAAATATTTGTGACACCTTCAACATTAAGTTAAGCTTCTCATCTCCATACCACTAATAAGATAATGGATAGGCTAAATCCTCTAACAAAACACTTAATAAAATGCTGACCAAAGTGGTCAATGAATTTGGTAGGGATTGCAACTTGCACATTCATTCCTTTCACCTTATGGGCATATCAAACTAACATTCAAACCCATATGGGTACCACCCCTTTCTCACTTGTCTATGGTGCAGAGGTTGTTTTGCCTCTTGAATTACAAATTCCCTCCCTTTGTATATCCTTAAAGGATATTTCCTAAAAAAATACTATGGTCAAGAACATCTAGCCCAACTTGAGCTACTAGATGGGCATCATTTGGATGCACTTAACCATATTCATTTCTATCAAGAATGAATCAAATGTGCATATAAAAAACATCTGAGGAAGTGAGAATTCAATATCAGTGACCTCACGTTAAAGTAAAATCACCATGTAACTAACATGGAAAGAAGCAAGCGAGGTAAGTTTACTCCTAATTGGATTGGACCATTTATCATCATTCATAAGTATGGATCAAGAGCTTAATGATTATCATCCTTTGAGGGAAAAAAGAAGCCTGATCCCCTTAATACTTTGCATCTATGTCCATTCTTTTGTTAAAACAAGTTTTAAATCACTTTATGTCTAACTTAAGATCATCCCTTATTTACAAGATTATCACCTTCATCTTCTTACTTCAAGAACAACTGATTAAAGAAATAATTATGTGATTATCCATCATAATTTTATCCTAAATACTAAACATGGGTACCATGGCTCTACCCATGGCATGATTCTCATGGATACTTTTTGTCCCTTATAGGATGGATACCCATATTCATTGTCTCTTAAACACTCTATCACTCATCATATAACCTTCTTGTGTTATAGTTTTTACCTCATAAAGTAAAAAATTAGGCCTATATAAGTAAGTCCATTCTATAAAAAACACAAAATAAAATATAATATATTAGGGGTCACATCTAAACTTGTAGACTACTCCTTTGACGGATAACTGCCAGAATAATTTATAATTGCTTACAAAGATAGATTGCTCCCTTGAAGAGTAGTTATCAAAATCAAACAAATCCAAAACTTAGACCACTCCCTTTAAGGATGGCTCAGTCAAACATTTATCAAAAAACCAATCACATGGAAGTTTCCTGCATTGATCAATTTCCCTAACTTATCAAACCACACAAAAGCTTCAAAAAGACCCATAGTCAAAATACAAAAAAAAATAAAATATTTATCCCAGAGAAAGCTTCAATAAAATTTCACAAAAGAAATCATAGACTTCCTACATTGATCAATCTACACCAAAATAAGACATGGACTTGTTTATAATCATTCCTAGGTTGCCTACAGAAAGGGCAAGCTGTCCCCATAATAAGGTTCCACTATCACCCATCTCCCTTTTTACCCTCTAAAAATCAAGGTATTTTGAGGTTATTTGACACTACATGATCAAGATACTTATTAAAAAAATGAAAAAATGATAATTCAAAACATGAAATGGGCTTAAGTTCATAAGCCAATCCTTCTTTCTATTTTGGTCCTTCCCAATGAAAGAGCACCATGTTTCCTTCTTCTTCATCATGCCTACTTATTGATACATTCATTTAGAAGTTTGTCTGATGATTTATTAAATATTATTCTCTCATTTCTTCATTATTTTTACATATAAAATTTTCACCAAATTAATCTATATGTTAAGGTAGTCTTAAAATTTTTAAATCATCTCTCATTCAATCTATTTCAAATAAATAACATCATAATTCACTTACGAGTGTTAAATACATTTTAAAACATTGTGTGTTTTATTATATGTTGTCACATTATATTTTATTTCTCATCCACATTATTTATTTAGGTGTTTTTATTATCATTAAAACGTTCTATTTCCCACATAATAGTAATTATCATCAACATAACTAAAATACATCAATAATCTCATAAATAATCCTAAGTGAATTACATTATCCATCACATAAACATTCTAAAAAATTATTTTTGATATATGAATAAAACTAACATCTCATATTAAGTTTCCAAATAATCTATTTATTATAATCCAATCAGTCTTCCTTATCATCAAGCATAATTCAAACTAATTTATCACATAAAAATCATAAAAAATTCTCTTTTGTGTATGAACCAAACCACATTTAATATTTTTTTCTAATCTAGATAAATAAATAGATAAAATATGTTATCCAAATCACATATGCATCTAAATTTGGGATCACATGGATTAATTAGCTCAATATCATATATATCAACATCTAATAAAAGACATCAAACATACACCTACTAATAGGAAAATTCCAAACCATAACCCAAACCCAAACATGTCATCATAAAGCATCATAAACATGAATCATCACATAAGCATAACATAAAGAATCATGAATAACACCATAACATCATATACCATCATCATAACTCAAACTAAGTGCTAAACATACATACATACATGCATACATGCACACACACACACACATGCACGTGCACGCACGCACACACACACACACACACACACACACACACACACACAGAGAGAGAGAGAGAGAGAGAGAGAGAGAGAGAGAGAGAGAGAGAGAGAGAGAGAGAGAGAGAGAGAGAGAGAGAGAGAGAGAGAGAGAGAGAGAGAGAGAGAGAGAGAGAGAGAGAGAGAGAGAGAGAGAGAGAGAGAGAGAGAGAGAGTTATACATATACACACACACATAAAGAGAGAGTTGTGTGTGTGTGTGTGTGTGTGTGTGTGTGTGTGTGTGTGTGTGTGTGTGTGTGTGTGTGTGTGTGTGTGTGTGTGTGTCTATGCCACGCTCAAAATTATATGTACATCTCACTACATTGGTTCATAGGCTAAAATAAAAATCATAATATAAGCATGATAGCTAGTAATCTATGGTGCTAAGGCAATACTATCCCCCAGACCCTCTCCATCTTTGGGACCTATCTGTGTACCTATGGATGCTATACCATAACTAGGTGTAGTACTATTAGGGATCCTCGACATAAATCACTTTGATAGATGCTGTGTATCATGGTAGATCTAAAATCCTATTAATAACATGTACCTCATAGTATCTCAAATCCTCTAATATAGTAGTATATATTATCAATGGAATGGTCTGAGGTGGTCCCATAACACCTCCAATCCCACTTGAATAAGGTCCGCTTTATGTTGGTTTCCTTCCTACCTACCTAATAACATCCCTCCCTACTATAACTAGGGTCAATCACACTTGTAAACCATCCCTCTCTTGAGTAATAGTGGTAAGCTATCCTTGTAATACGTGATGGTAGATAGTTGTACCTTCAAGCTATCCCTCTCTTGTGTCCTCATCACTAGTTATCCTTGTGCTACATCTCTCTCCTATGTCATTAAGGTGAATGATTCCTATAAGTTTTCCTAAGCTACTCTTACCATATTCATCTCTATAATGACTATCTATAGGTCACGGTCTACCTCCTCCATCTTTGCATCACCCTCTTCCTTACCTTCCTCTTCACCTTGCTCCTCATCTCCTCCAACATCAAGATCCTATCTTATATCTCCACTTGTAGCTACAGGGTGCCATATTTTCCACTAATAAATATACTCTGGCATCAACCCAACATCATCAATTACTGTAGGTGATAATAAATCATAAATTAGTTTATCCTTTGATGGCTATGGTAGAGGAAGTGGTGCCTCTATATCCTCTCATCTGTATCTTGGGGACACTCTCAGATCACCTTAAACTAAGCCATAATATATCCACACATGCTTTAAAGGTATAAAATCCATCTTTTGCTCCCTCCTCCCATATATCCATCTAAAAATTTAAAGGGAAAAAATCTATGCATGTAACCCCCTTCATGATGAGAAACCCATGTAAGGTCTCCAAATGACCTCACCATCTACCAAAGTATCTAGTTGTTATCTGCACCATGCTATATCTTCTACCACCCCATCTATCCATGAAAGATCCATATATTACTTCCACCTCATGAATCAATCTTTAAATTATTCCTGATGCCATGTCACCCATGATAATCTAACTGGATATAAAATGGTGAGATGCTCATAATCCCAATAGTGGAGTAGGAAGCATACACTCATCCCATACCACCTAAGCCCTCAATATCCCTAAATTTCTTGATAAACCTATGTCAAAATTGTTGGTACCCATGCATACACTATATAATCCTCATGCATCTTAACTATTACCCTAATCAAAGCCTAGAGATACCTACCACCACTCAAATCTAGCAATGCATAACATGTGATTACATCATCAACATCATCATCAATCTCCTCCTCTCTATGTCTAATTGATACAGATCCTCTAAGTATAAACCCCCACCATGGTATAGCTGTAGCATCAATTTTCACCCTTATAGAGGGTTCTTTAGGATATCTCCAATTGAGCTACATTATAGGAAAAACCCCAGGCTATGGGTCACCTATGGTGGGGTTAAACCTCTAAAAAAGGTTGAATTCCTTCTTATGAATCACTTAAAATAATTATACTACTAATAAAAGGGTTAGAAAGGGGGAAATGGGATCATAATAAAGATAAAAATGTGATGCACCAATTTTAAATGAGGCTCTCATATGCTTGAACCCACACTAACTCTGCATAAGACAATACTAGCTCACACAATCTCGTAAAACTAGATAATTGCATAAGTATTTCATAAACTAGGTTTAGGAAGTAATGAATGAAGGCAAAGAGGAGTTATAAGACTCACTAAGAGCTTGTATCAATGACATAAATAACACTAACTTAGACATGTAACTAACTTGAAGACACCTAAAAATGAGCAAAAAAGAAGGACAATGGGCATGTAATATTCTCCTTTATAATGCCATCATGCACAAGCTTTGCTACACACAATTCAGAGGGGAGAGATAGGTAAAGAAAGTCCTTTATATCATCAAGAGGTAGTTCTTACAAAATTTGATATGGTTTAGCCTTATCAAATGAGAGTCTATGCTCTTCTAGAATTGGTAGGGAATTTCTTATCAAAAGTGAGAGAGTTTTACAAATGGAAAAGAATAAGAGATATAGAAGAAAGGGGATAGAGAGGGGGAACAAACCATCTAATATATTTAATTAAGACACCATCCTTCTTGATTTCTAAACCATTTTTGATCCCATTAGGACTAAAAGGCTTTGAGATGAAATAAATGTTCCACTATACTCTCCAATCCCCAAATCCCTTTGCTTTGTTCCTCTATGTCATCTTCACTTGCTTTCATTATGAGGACAAAGTCCTCATATCCATGGACTTGATAGAGCCATGCCTAAGTCTGGTTAAGCAGTTATAAGTACATGTTTGTTGAAGATATAGATTTATTAAAGGACAAGACACTCCTACACATCTGCCCATACTCCAAACTTGAGCATAGGTCTATTTTATATTAAAAACCAATCTATTTATTAGTTTTCCTATAGTTAATATCCATGAAGAGCTTATAGACTACATAGCATCATTATTGAACTATATTAGGTCTAAATAGACCTATTCTACCTCTAAACCTTGTGGAAATAAAAAAACACTACACATAAGGGTTTCCCTTCATGAAATGACATTAAAACTATAAAAAAATTGAGTTTGCTTGCATTAGATCCTCCAACAAAGGTCTCTACTAAGCTTCAATGGCATCCTTTGCAATATTTTCCCTGGTTTGACCTTAGGTCGCATTTGTTCTCTATTGAAGTCTCCTAGCTTTTAATTTTAATTTTGGCCATTGATCTTGAGCTGGGCCTTACAAATTATGACATTTGTTAGCTTCACATTATTTCATGGGATATAAATGTTAGTTTTATGTTTTAATGCACTTATGTCATATGAAATTATTACATTCATCCTAAAGAGCATTGAATCTTGAGTTTACATGCATCATAGATCTCCTTTTTCAAGGATTGCATGCACTTTATTGATCTACCCAAAAGTTACTATGGTCATGACACTTGATAACTATGCATTTATCTTTGAAGTTTACTAAATTTTTGACCTCTCACTCATTTTTTATATGCCTTTGCATGATGGATCATGCATCATTGATCTACTTGGACCCATTATCTTTTTCAATCATCATGCACTATTAGATCTTCATTTAGGTCGAATGCAGACCATTGATCGCGCTCCATGGACCTTTTCACCTATTAACTACTTGTGCACTGTTAGATCTCAACTTGAACTCCTAAAATCTTATCACTTATCATCCATGCATTCATCCTTATAATATTTGAATCCAAATTATTACTTGTCATAGATTACATTTTACATCCACATGCACGTCTCATTTTTCTTGTTTAACTTTGAGGACTTAGATCTTGAGATAGATAACTCAGCAAGACATGAAATTTGTAGAGAATGTTTAAGGCATAAAATACATCATGTCCATGAATTTATTTGGATATGGTTTACCTCCCAAGTGATCTTATTAAATTCAAAATTAGGATGACCTATTTATTACTGCATGATGCACCATAATGGTATGGTCCTTTAGAGTTTATCATGCCATCTTTTAATATATTAAATATTTGAATAACCCTTTAAGACTTTGATAAATCCTACTCCCTACCCTTGAATAATTGAAACACCATGAGATTCTATTGGTATTTTTTAATTTGTAATCTTGGACCTATTTTCAAGCCTTTGGTATACTCATTCCATCCATAACTCTACTCATCTATTTAAACCATTTCTAAGAAAAAGATTATTATGTGGGCTAAATTTGACCAACATTTCTGGTGACATCTTGGGATTACATGCCTATTATGTAAGAGACAGGTAGCCTTAAACTAATCCATTGGGCATCTAGAGTCTCAAGTATTTTCTTTTAGTTGATCATGAAAACGATACAAGGCTGCCCCTTTAGATAACTTTTCTTGAAACAAGGACAAAAAAAAACAATAACTATGCCCAAAGCACTTATTGAAAGGGAAACATAGAACAACAGGGAAACTAACTAGCCTAAACACAAACTAACCTAAAAGAAACACTTCTTCCTGGATCAAAGGAGAAGTTTGAAAACCTTATTACATCATTAAATGAGGGATTGAATGAGGCATGCCACCTTTTAACCCTTGGCATTGATACCTCCATCTTCCTCATGGTGTTTGCCAACTTCTTTAGCATGATACTCAATGAAAACAAAATAGCTCCAACTAGGTTAGCTATGGCAATGGACTCTTCTTGCATTTAAATAGCCTCATCTTTCTCATAGGATCTTCAACTATAACCTCAAATAGTGTTTCAACAAGGCATACCTCCTTGGTTTCCATGGTGCTATCAATAAGATTAGGTCTCATGATAGCTACAATTTCCTCAAGATCATTAAGGAGCTTTACATAGTCCACCCTAGTGTCCCCAAAATTTCACACGTCAAATTTTGGGGTACCCCTATTAATTTTTTTGTATTTTATCTTATGTGAGCTAGTTGTACTTGTTGAACTAGTCCTCTGAATAAACCCTTAGTTTTTATTAGTTATTGTGTTTGATTGAATTTTTTATAATTACTCCAGTGGGTTGAAAACATTTACCTAAATCCATCATGAAAAAACATTTTAATTTTCTCTTTTAGTAGATCAAAGAAGCTAAAGTGTTTTATCTCATTTACAATGTAAATCAGGTTCTCCAAACTGATTTACTTATATGAAAGTAAGAAGAGTTATCCTATAAACTCGAATTACTCTGCCTAGCTCAAATCAGAGTTATCAAGCATCTTTACTTCATTATTGAAACTAAGCAATGTAATCCCATAAACCTGCCAAGCATTGCCAAAAGTAAACTAGGTTTTTGACATTGCTTTAATTGCATAAAATCATAAGTAAAAGTAATGTAGGTTTATGAACCTCAGTTACTCATCAACCTAGACCAAGTAAAGTTTGCAAAGGTGTTTAACTTAAAAACTAAAATCAAGTAAAGTAGTTCAAAAAAACTAATAAAATGTCGAGTGCTTACATGGCATTTCCCACACTTGTCATTAATGTGTTGGCATTTATATAAATATTAGGGGGAATCCACCTCATTCCCACCTTATAGCCAAGTTATTTGACCAAGTTACCATACTTGTAAACCCCATGCTACATGATTCAAAACTATAGAGCGTCTTCAAGAATTTTCACTTTGAGCCATTTATTCCTAAGTTGGAATAGTCACTAAGTGTTTAAAAGCACTTATCAGGTTCTTTAGAGTTAGTCAGAAATAATCTCTAGATCAAAAGGATTAGGAAGATCAGAAGAAGTAGCTAAAGTGGAAGTACAAACAACATAAATTAAAGAATTCCTAGAGTTGGCACTTGAAGAGATTCTAGAATAAATCAAGAAAGGCAAAGCAAAAGCTAAGAGAGTTAAGTCCCAAGAGCCCAAAATGAAGTATGAATACAAGGTATACCCAATTGAATCAAACATCATTACTAAGCTAACTAAGATAAGTGATATAGACATGGGGCATATGTTTGTGACTGAATTACTAAAGAGATCCAAGGCCATATCTAATACTCCATTTATGAATGCAATGACTAGTAGTGGAATTTTGAAAGCTGTAGCTTTCCCAAGATCAGCTCAACTACTCGAGTTTGTGCTAACATGTGACAAGTACTATGACTCCCTTACCAAGGTTATGAGAGATGCTACTAGAAATGTAGTTATAATATTAGATGTTCAATATCTCAATGACTATCTAAATATTCCAACATCACCAAAAGTAATTGATGTAATAATGGAGAAAGTTAATAATTAGTGGAAAACTAAGACATCATAATGTATTAAGATATTGAATATATATTACTTGAAGAAAGTGAAGCAAGCTTCAAGGTTCCCAAAGTAGATAGAAATATTAGACTTCATTCAAGAAGTAGATGACATCATTTAATTACAATTCAGAATCAATGGAGATAAGAATGCAAAATGTTTCTCACCTTGGATGTATGCTTATATTAGAACCATTGATGTCAGTCGAAGCTCTGTTAGGATTGAGTGGGAAAGAATGATAAGTGACAATATGGACCAATAGTTGAGGAATGTATTACAAAATTTTAATTTCAAAATGACCTCATACCTTGTCATACCTTGTGTATACAAAAACTTCAAGTGGATCCTTTTCAAGGCTAAGAACAAAAGGCACACTAACATCTATGTCAATATATGAGTATTATCCTCAACTAGTTCTTTTAGAGTAATACAAACATTATATTATATTAAATGATACTTTCTTTTATGAACTTATTTTCAAGTTAAATGTATCTCTCAAACATAGAAGAGTATCATACGAAGTATGGGATACAGTTTCACAATATAGTTGCATTTTCATTTAGTTCCTTGACTTTACATACATCATAGTTGGAGGTTTATCAGGTACAACCATAAAGTTATTTGGATACCCAAGTGACAAATGGATCCTCATGGAATTATATAGATAGCTTGTTAAACTACATGACTTTTAGTCAAAAGCTCATCATGCAAACATCAACTTTACCATTGTCATTGGTCACTACCATTGCCCAAGCATTTATAAGGTTAGGAATGTGTAGAAATAAATGTATCATCATTACACCCAAATATATTTTGAGCCCAAGATCAACTTTAATTATAAAGGGGTGGGTCAAAATATAGTTGCTTTAAAAAACATGCATATTTTAGCACTTGAGAATTTTTGTATTGATTACAGAGATGAATTTGATGTGAGAAGAAAAGATAACAATAGATTGACTATGGAGCAAATTCATGCTTTTGATCTGGAAACCATCCCTGAGGATATGGAAGATGATGGGGTGGTCACCAGCGATACTTTTCATGTAGTAGGAGGGGATAATGTCACAATTTTAGTAATTATTTTTGGCAAAGATCATGATAAGATTATTTATGATAGGACTTCAAATGTTTTGGTAATGAATTCCACCTAGCTCCTTAACAAAGGCTATTGTATGAAGGAATTGATGAGTGAGACCACTCATGTGGGTCAAAAAATAAAATAAATAGTATAAAGAGAAAGTCACCAAGGATATACAAAGAAGTTGAAGCTAAAGATAAATGTGGATGATACATAATCTATAGTAAAGGATAAAAATTCCAATTCATCTAGTTGTTTCTACTCCACAATTGGTCTCTTTTATTGATATTATTGTTCCTACTATTTCCACCACTATTATGGTGTCCAGATCAAAAGCATGAATTTGTTCCATAAGACTTATTAGATATTTATTAGATATTTATTATTAGATAATATTTAATATTTAAGTCTTATGGAACCAAAGACCCTAATAAGTCCATTCAAAAAGAGATTCCTCCTCCTCTTCCTTCTTCATCTCCTCCACCTAATTCTACATTCCCTCCTTCCTCAACAGAGCAATCCACCACTGAAAAGGAGCCTAAAAAAGTAATGACCATAGAAGAAATAATCCCAACCCAAGATCAAATACAAGAGAAGCAAAAAGTAGTGGAGTCTAAGAAGAAGAAGGAAGAAGTAGTTATTGGAAAGTTAAAGGAAGTTGAGACAAGAAAAGAAGTTAAATCTAAAAAGGATAAAGTAGAGTCAACAAAAGAGAGAGAAGCTGAGAAAGAAAAAGAGTTTGAAGTAGTAATAGAGAAAATTTCTAAGAAACCCAAAGAAAAGGAGGTAGTAATTAAAAAAGTAATAGGGAGAGAAAAGGAAGATGATAGAGAAAAATAAATAGAAATTGAGAAACATGTTGAAAATGATTCTAAGAAAGAGATCCAGAAAGAGGTGGAGACCCAAAAAATCCCTTCTAAAGAACTAATGATTAGAAATAATAAATAATAGATGGTAGTTCATACTGATATTTCTACTTCTATAGATTTTTCATCTTGGTTAGCCTTATAGACAACTCTAGAGGAAAAATAAGTAATAAATATTGATAAGATAGACTTGTAACTGCTGAGGAGTTTAGATAATAAAGTTAAAAAGATCATACTAGCTAAAGTGACTTCAAAATTGATGATTAAATCTTCAAGGCAAAAGTTTGTAGAGGTGTTAACTCCTCCACAAGGAATGAGTAAAAAGGAAGTTACTAAGAAATATTTAAAAATCATGAAGTTATTTGTTAGAGAGGTTGTCATTGAAGGTTTGAAACAAGATACCTAAACTTTGATAAATACTTTCTTAATAAAACTTGATGAAGAGAAGGATGATAAGGCCAAGTTGAAGGAGAAAAATGGACAAGTATGTGAAATAATATATAAAGTTGATAGATCTATTCCACAATAAACTATTATTTTAAGAGAATCAATTGAGCAAAAAGTGATCACTGAAGTAGAGGAAATTGGGGATAAAGCAAAGGTAGTTGATGACTAGCTTGAAAAAATGCATTAGAGTGTTCAAAATCTCTTCTCTAAAGTTCCAGGAATTCATAATGACATTGTAAATAAATTAGCTGACATGAAGACAATAATAAAATAAATTGAGAGTGAAAATGAAATTGTTGGTTTCAACTAGAAAGTTTGCAAACAATAAGTAATTTTAATGAGAAGGTTTTGATTGAAGAAAATATTGCTACAGAAGGATCTATAAAGAAAATAAAACAAGAGAAGTATCTCTTGTCTTTTCATATGTATATTTTGGAAGTAATATGTGAAGAAATGAATACTTTTAAGGAGGTAACTGATGATGAAAAACTAAATCTAGAAGATTGCTTTTTTGGTCTTACTAGTGATTGGTCTGATAATGTTTTAAGTGTTGAGTGTGGAGTGCTTTGGGGATATCACATGACCATAGGGAATTATTTTTTGGGCCTAGAGAGCTCTAAGGATGTGGGGAGCATAGTTTTTCCTACTCCACCTTTTATCAAACCTTGCTTCACATGTGAGGGGAATATTCCTAGTATATTTCTAATTTCTATGTTTCCATGTTTTGTGGAGTTGGTTATTAGTTATCTATTTTCCATGTGACTTCCTTGTTTTGAGGGAGCTAGTTGTTTCTTGGAAAATGAAATGATTTCCTTGTTACAAGGAGATGGTTGTGATCACATGTTGTTGCAAAATGTGCCCTTGAAAGGTGGAGACCCTTAGTATGGCATGTTTATTCATGGGAGAGCTTTTGAATGTGCTTGACAAGGTGGAAGTGAGTTATCTAAAGTGGATGATGCTTATCTTGGATAAACATGATGCATTTGCTTCTAATTTCATGGATTTTCCTTCATATTCTATATATATACGGTGTGGTGTGGCCTTTAAAGGTGGATGGTTTATTTGTAGGGTGTGGCTTTGAGGATTAGATTCAAAGTTCAGGTGTTTTTGAAAGTGCAAGTGTTCATTACAGGGTGTGGTTTAGAAACTTGTGAGATACAACATTGTGCAGGTGTAGGTGAAAGTGCTAATTTTTATGCAACACTTTCTATAAGAGATTTTTTCCATCTCTGTGAGAGTTCATTATAATCTTATTTGAGATTATTGATTTATTTGAGAATTTTCATTGGTGGATGTATCCCACATTGGTTGAACCACATTAGATTTGTGTTATCTATGTTTTTATATTTCTCTCATTTATGCTTCCATAATAATGGTAAATTAAGGAATGTTTTCATGATGCATGTTATTTCATAGCTTTATATCTGGTTTATGGTAATATTAGATCTAGATTTAAGTGTTTTTATTCCTAACAACTAGTATTAGAGCCATTGGTTGTGTGTTTTTATGAAGTGGTAAATCACAAAAAGGCTATTAGCTTGAGTGGGAGCTATGGGAGAAGAGATCATATTTAGGGTGGAGAAGTTTGATGGTAAAATTTTTGGTTTGTGGAAAATGTAGATGGAAGATTACCTATATTAGAAGGAGCTACATCTCCCCTTGGAGGGAAAAGTATAATAACCTATAAATATGAGTGATGTGGATTGGTCATTAATTGATAAAAAGGCATTGGGAGCCATTTGGTTATGCCTTGCATCCTTTATTGCATTTAATATTTCTAATGAGAAAAATACAAAGATATAATGGATAAACTTAGAAAGTTTTATGAGAGACCTTTAACTTCTAACAAAATTTTTCTTATGAAAATATTTTTTAACATGAAGATGTCTGAGAATGGTTCAATAACTAATCATCTAAATGATTTTAATATGGTTGTAAGTATTCTAACTTCGGTTGGAATCAAGTTTTATGATGAGGTTAGATATTTTCTAATATTATGTTCTTTACCTAATAGTTGGGATAGTTTGGTTATGGTTGTGAGTAATGTAGTCCTACCAAGGGTAGCTTGAATTTTGAGGATGTTGTAGGTGTGATCCTTAGTAAGGAGATGCAAAGGAAAGGCACTGGTGAATAATATTTAGGTAATTATTTATCAATTGATACTATAGGGAGGTAAAAGGAAAAGATCAAAAGCAACCGAGGAAATTCAAAAGGTAGATCTAGATTCAAGATGATATGGTGGCATTGTGGGAAGAGTAGACACTTAAAGAAGGATTGTTGGTCACTTTGGGATAAGAATGTCAACAATGAGGAAACAAATGAGGTAAATGTGAAATTAGGTAAATCATGTCAATATTACTTAATTATATCTATGGATATTTTTTTTGAGTCTTTGGTTTTAGATTTTGAGGCTTCTTTTCATGCCACCCCACATAGGCATAATTTTTAAAATTATGTTCAAGAGAATATAGGACATGTATATATTGGTGATGATGAACCATGTGAGATAGTATGGAAAGGCTGTGTTCAAGTTAAAATGTAAAATGGGAACACATGGATCCTTAAGGATGTTAGACATGTGCCTATGTTGAGATGGAATTTGGTTTTAGTGGGGCAATTAGGTAGTGACAGATGTTCAGTATTGTTTACTGTAGATTCTTGGAAAGTTACCAAAAGTGATCTTATGATTTTGAGAGGTAAGAAAGTTGGTACTTTGTATTTTACTAGTAGTGTTGATTATATTAATTTAGTTTCTATAGATGGAGATGCAACTATGTGGCACTACAAGCTCAGTCATATGAGCCATAAGGGCATGTAGATCTTAAAAGATAAGTTTTTTGGATTACAATACATATATTTAGATTTTTGTGAGAATTGTATGTATGGGAAATAAAAGTGGGTTAAGTTCTTTAAGGTTGGACCCATAAATAAATGTCATAGGTTAGATCTAGTACGCTCAGATGTATGGGGACTAGCTCAGGTATCTTCTATTGGTGGATTTAATTATTTTGTTACTTTTATTGATGATGCAACTAGGAAATTTTGGGTTTATTGAATTAAAAATAAATCTTATGTATTTGACACTTTTAGAAAGTGGAAAGCCTTGGTTGAGAATGAAACTGGTCTCAAGTTGAAATCTGTAATTTATTGGTTATTGTTATTATTGTTTTAACAATGGAATCTGATTATTGTTTTAACAATGGAATTTGTAGGCAAATGATGGTTCCAAGAACTCCATAATAGAATGGGGTATCTAAAAGGATGAATAAAACAATAATAGAACATGCTAGGAGTATGAGGTTATATGCAAGTTTGCCTTTATAGTTTTGGGTAGAAGTAATTAGCATGGTAGTATATCTGATTAACATAGGATATCCTATGCCTTTGGAAAGAGGCATTCTAGAACAAACTTGGTATGGTAGGAATGTTGATTATTCTTTTCTTAGAGTCTTTGGATGTGAATCTTTTTCTCTCATTAAAAAAGAGGATAGGACCAAACTAGAGGCTAAATCAAATAAATGCACATTTATTGGTTATGGTGAGGATGACTTTGGTTTCCATTTATGGAGCATTAAGGATAGGAAAATATTTTGGTCTAGAGATGTAGTCTTTAATAAAAAAGTCATGCATAAGGATTACTTGCAGGAATATGAACATGAATAAAAAGAGTACATAGTATTGGATGATATTATGGATGGTAAAGTATCCGATGATTCAGTTTAGGATCCTTTTACACAAGGACCCCAAACTCCTATGATAAGAAGGTCTTATAGGGTAAGAAGAGCACCTAAACATTTTTTTTCTTATTTTAATTATTTATTACTCACTAAAAATGGAGAACCAGAGGGTTATGATGAAGCAATGTAGGTAGATACCAAGATGAAATGGGAACAAGCCATGGATGAGGAGCATAGATCTCTCATGGAGAGCGAAATGTGGGATTTGGTAAGGATTCCCAAGGGCAAAAGTGCATTGCCAAACAAGTGGATCTTCAAAATGAAATAAGAGGTTAAAGGTAGAAAATGGTATACGAATAGGATGGTGGTCAAGGGGTTTAAAGAAAAACTAGGTATTGATTTTGATGAGATTTTTTTTCTAATGTAAAAATGACTTCTATTAAGACTATTCTTGGTTAAGTTGAAACTGAGGATTTGCACTTAGAATAGTTAGATGTGAAAATTGATTTTATTCATGGTGATTTGGATGAAGAGTTGTATATGAAGTAACTAAAGGGTTATGAGGTCAAAGGGAAGAAGAACTATGTGTGAAGACTAAAGAAGAAATTTTATGGCTTGAAACAAGCTCCATGACAATGGTATAAGAAATTTGATTATCTTATATTGGAACATGAATATCAAAGGTGTCATTCTGACCATTGAGTGTACATCAAACATTTTGATGATGGTTCCTTTATTATTTTATGCTTGCATGTTGATGACATGTTAGTTACAAGAAAGAACATACAACATATTCATATGCTTAAGAAATAGCTTAGTGACTCCTTTTCTATGAAGGATTTGGGTGCTACAAAGCAAATCCTTGGTATGAGGATTAATCATGATAGAAAAGAGAGGAAGTTAGTTTTATCCCAATCAGATTATGTGAAGAAATTCTTGGAAAGGTTTAGCATGTTGGATGATAAATCTATTGGTACTCCTTTGGCAGACCACTTTTGATTATCAAAGGAGCAGTGTCCCAAGATGGAAGCTAAAAAGATTAAGATGTCCAAGGTACCTTACTCCTTGACAGTTGGTAGATTGATGTATACCATGGTTTGTACTAGCTGGATATTATGAAAGTAGTGGGAGTTTTGAGTAGGTATATGAGTGATCTAGGTTATGAGCATTGGTAGGTAGTGAAATTAATTCTTCAGTATTAGAGAGGAACCATTGATTTTGCATTATGTTATGGTAGATTAGATACCACTTTACATGGTTATGTGGACTCAAATATGGTAGGGGATATTGATAGTAGGAGTATGATAGGTTATATATTTACAATTGGAGATATAATGGTTAGTTGGATTTACAAGATACAGAAGGTTATGGCTTTATCAACCATAGAGTCAGAGTTTGTTGCTACCAAAAAGAATAACAAGGAGATGATTTGGTTATAGGAGTTGTTTTAAGAGTTGGGGCATGAATAAGAAATTGGGAGATTACACAGTGATAGTCAGAGTTCTATTAATTTAGCAAAGAACTCTTCTTTCCACTCAAAGATGAAACACATTCAGTTATGTTATCACTTCATCAGGACAACTTTAGAGGAGAACTTGGTGAAGCTAGAGAAGATTCAAACTAGCCAGAATCCTATGGATATGATGATCAAGGTGGTCACATTAGATAAGTTGAGACTATGTTTAGATTTGGTTGGCTTTAGTGGTCATGAGTAGTGATAGAATCTGTTCAAGAGAAATGGTCTCCAAGTGGGAGATTTTTGAGTGCAGAGCCCTTTGGGGATATCACATGACAATAGGGAATTATTTTTTGGGCCTAGAGAGCTCCAAGGATGTGGGGAGCATAATTTTCCATACTTCACCTTTTGTGGAACCTTGCTCCATATGTGAAGGGAATATTCCTAGTATATTTCTAATTTTTATGTTTCCATGTTTTATGGAGTTGGTTATTAGTTATTTATTTTTTATGTGACTTCTTTATTTTGAGGGAGTTAGTTGTTTCTTGGAAAATTTAATTCCTTCTTTGTTACAAGGAGATGGTTACGATCACATGTTATTGGAAAATGTGCCCTTGAAAGGTGGAGACCCTTAGTATGGTGTGTTCCTTCATGGAAGAGATTTTGGATGAACTTGATGAGGTGGAAGTGAGTTCTCTTGAGTGGATGATGCTTATCTTGGACAAGCATGATGCATTTGCTCCTCCTTTCATGGATTTTCCTTCATATTCTATATATACAGGGTGTGGTGTGGCCCTTAAAGGTGGATGGTTTGTGTTCATTATAGGGTGTGGTTTAACAACTTGTGAGATACAACATTGTGTAGGTGTAAGTGAAAGTGCAACTTTTTGTGCAACCTTTCTACAAGATATTTTTCTATCTCTATGAGATTTCATTGTAATCTTATTTTAGATTATTGATTTATTTGAGAACTTTCATTGGTGGATGTAGCCCAAATTGGGTGAACCATGTTAGATCTATTTTATCTATGTTTTTATCTTTCTCTCATTTATGCTTTCATATTCATGGTGAATTAAGGAATGTTTCCATGATGAATGTTATTTCATAGCTTGGGATTTGGTTTATGGTAATAGTATATCTAGATTTAAGTGTTTTTATTCTTAAATACAAAGATTTAGATTTAACTAATTTTTGGAAGCAATATGTGAAGAAATGAAGACTTTGAAGGAGGAAGCTAATGATGAAAAAGTAAATCTAGAAGATTTCCTTTTTGGTCTTACTGGTGATTGGTTTGATAATATTTCAAGAACATTCAAGCAGTTGTATGAATAGTTCAAGAAATTAATAGACAAAGCTACAACCCCTTTCACCACCAAGTCTATCAAGGAGTTAATCAAATTTCAACATCATATAAAGAGACTAGAGCCCAAAATTAAATCGATGAAAGCTCATAATAGAAGAATTGAAAAGGAAATTCTAAGATTTGAAACAAAAAGACAATCAATTGCCAAATTAGATGATGCAATAATACAGCTGATGATGTCTCAGCACATTAAGTATAGAGAGAGTAGTAGATATGAAGTTCAAGATTTGGATTAGATATTAGCCTTAAAGTTCCCATATTTCTTTCTTTCTTCTTCAATATTCTTCTTTTATTTTCTTCAAATGTACTTTAAGTCATCTTGTTTCAAGTAATTACTTTGTAAAATGATGTTATGGGATAATTTATTTGTAAAAGTAAAATTACTTTGTAAAATTGAAAGACTTAAGTAATTTGGCCAAAATGCCATTACTTAAAGTCATTTTGTAAAAGCATATTACTAGAGCTACTTCTATGCAACATGTAAGGAGTTGATGTTTGATCCGAACAAGAAGTATAGGAATCACCACTTGTCATCAAATATTGCATGCCATAGAGGAAAAATTCAAGAAAGATGCCACTCAATAATTTCTAGTTTTAGCACATCACATGGATATTAAAAAACTTGTTTTCTATTTGAATTTGAGATCTAAAATTGTATAAATAGAAGTACAGGCTTGTGTGCCTAGGGATGATAATTTTTGGCAAGCAATCAATTGTAACCATTGTATGAGAAAGTTTAAGCAATATAAAACTTTGTGTTTAAATATCTAGATAATTTTGTATGAATTTTTCTAAAAGTGAATAAGAAGGAAGTTTTTTTTGGAGAACTTTATATCTGAGGGAATAATTATGTGCATTCTATGAAGATAAAATGGTAAATTTTGTGTTATCTATTTTATCTCAATTAAATTCATTACTCTCTTGATCATTTCCTAAAAATGTTATCAAAATTATATGTTTATCTATTTACATGTATACAGTAAACTCAACAAAACTATTTATTATGAAGTGCATCTCTCTTATATCTTTCCTTTCTCAAGAATTCTAGTATTTTCTCTATTCTCTAATCTATCTGAAACTCAATTCACATCCCCAATACCAACTACTTATTTGCTGTAATATCCCTTTGTTATGGATCATGAATGAAGTGATTAAAGTAATACCCCCAATTAGAATAAATAACACATAATTTATATACTCTATGAATAACTGTAAGATGTAAGTAATTATAAATAAATATACATCATTGTATGGGAGCTTCACAATTAAATGAAGGTGATTCAATCCCATGATTGGCTAGGTAATTTTGAATGTTAATAAAATATCAATCCAATATTTTCTGGTGACTCCACTGGGGAACTATGAGTTTAACTCCCAAAATTAATTTTAGATTTCTCAAACTAGTTAAAGTTAGCATAGTGTGACACTGAGTCCTTAACAATTCCAAGATTCATTAACTACTATTCAAAGCGTTGCATGTTGATTAAAATGCATTTGTCCATTTTTATCACTTGGATAAGATTAAGTTAACTTACTATTAATAGACACATCCCTTTTAAATAACATATTGCATGTTTGTAAACCACCTATTGTTCTGTGCCTAGTTTATTTCAGGTTTGTTACATGTTGAGTAAACCACCGTCCAAGTCTTTATCTATAAATAGAATTGATAAGAAAAATCCTTAGAAGAATTTTTGCATCCCAAACTAAAAAATTGAACCCTTACAAGAGCAAGGAGAGCTCAAGGCCAAATAAACCACTTCTTTAAATTGCAAGAGTGGTTCAATTTCAAATTTCCTATTCAAGTAAAAACATGAAGAGCTAGTCTTTCACCTATGAGACATACACTAAATATTGAGAATCAATTATATCATAATTATTTAAGAATAATCCAACCTGCTAATCCACAATTTCTCATCCCTAAAATAATGGTAGTACCACTTCCCTATCTTATGAAGGCCAACTATCAGTCTTTTGAATTTGACTCCCCCTCTCCATGACTTGCTAGGGGTCAAGAAAAATTTTCCCAAAATTCATTGGTGATGGAAAACAAAATCTAGATGAACACTTGGCTACCTTATTTTTGGCCTATGGAGTAATAGGTGTTGAACACAAAGATGTCTCTATTAGACTCTTTGTTGAGACTCTACACAACTTAGCTACATAATGGTTTTACCATTTAGCTACTGACATCGTAACAAATTGGGACACTATGCATGAGCAATTCAAGAAAAGATTCAAAGTTGTTTGAGATGCACATATACTACTTACACAATTGACTCAACTCAAGAAGGAACCACATGAACACATGCATGATTTTATCACCAAGTTCAATAGATTGCTCTACAAAACTCTTCAAGATACACTACCTACTATGGAAAATCAAAATTATTTCTTCATTAACACTCAACTACCAAAAGTCAGTTATTAGCTATGAAGAACATGACCAAATAATTTAGTAGTAGCTCAAAATCTTTCTATGGAGGTTGAAGATGATTTGATAATGGCTGGTAAAATCAAGAAAATAGTTTCTAAGGGAGACTCTTGTTCTTCAACCACATCACATAATACTGACTCTTTATTGAAAAAATTGGCTAATGACTTGCTTCAAGTCAAAAGACAAATTGTTTAAGGTACTCATAGTAGTGCTACACTTGCTAGGAATGTACCTTCACAAAATTTTAATAATCAAAATAGGAATCATATTGCTAGTCCCACTCAAAGATATGTAATTTAAGATGTTCTTAGAAATAATGTTGAGTTAAATGAAGAAGATCAAATGATTGAAGACACTCATCAAAGTCTTGGTGATGAAGAGTAATTTATGGATCCTATTGGTGACTCCAACATCGGTTACCTAGAATATAAATCTGAAAGTGACTATGAAGAAGCATTTGAAGAAGATCATAGTAATTCTTTTGTAGTGTTTACAAGGTCACAGGCTTAGTAGGCTGGTGAAAAATCTTCTAAAGAATAAGAGAAAGAGAAATGAGATCCTAAATTAGATGTAAATATTCTTAAGAGAGGTAGTACTATACCTTCTTCTTTTGCTCCTAAAGAGAAGTATACATCTTCTTCCTCTCAGACTCATAAGCCAATAACTCATAAAACTAAAGTTAATACTATTCTATCTAATTTAATTCCCTCTTTTGACATAATTAATCATATAAATAAAACCAAAATTCAAATTTCAAAAGCTAAGTACTTGAGATCCTATCCAATTCAATTGAATAGATTAGTCAAATATCTTCAAAGCAAAGGGTCAAATAATTCAGCTAATGCCTATAAAGATTTCTTTCTTATTCCCAAATAGTTTCCTCCCTAGAATGTTACTACTTCATCCATACCCACTTCTACATCCAAAAGGATAGATCCATTTTATGTCTCTCTTTTGATTAATGGTTTTAAGTTATATAACTACATTCTGGACTTTAAAGCCTTAGACAATGTTATGCTAGCTAAGGTGGCTGATGCTCTTGGTATCACTTTGATTAAAACAATAGGTAGATGTTACTCGATGGAGAGACAAGTTACCCTAATTGGACAGATCAAGGATGCTCTAGCAGTCTTATAAGCCTTTCTAGATAAAAGATAAAAAATGACAATTTTGGTAGTAGACATTCCTATTTCTTATGGAATGTTGCTAAGTAGAAACTTTTGTAAGGATTTGGGTAGAGAAGTAAATATGGATTGGTCATGTGCTCACATTCCAATCAAAGGAATGAATCAAAAGCTTGAGCTTGAAAAGAAGTCCAAATACAATGTTTCCAAATCTAATGATCCAAGGTCACACATCCTTTTTAAAGAATCTGATCATGGAATTTACTAGCTTGAAGTGGGCAAGGAAGACCAAGAGGAAAAAGAAGAAGAATAATGGGACAAGATATGGACAATTAAATTTGATGGCAACTACAATTTTCTTGGTTTAGGTGTAGGGGCAATCTTGATATCTCCAAATGGTGAAATATTTCCCTATTCTTACAAAATCATGTTTCAAAACACTAATAATACAACTGAATATGAGGTACTCTTGCTAAGACTTGAGAAAGTAAAGGAGAAAGGAGTTATGATTCTGAAAGCTTAGGGAGATGCTAAATTAATAGTGAGACAAATTAAAGGCCAATATTAGGTGAAGAAAGATAAGCTAAAACACTACGATGGTCAAGTTCTGAGTGCCACACTTGACTTCTCTACTTTCTCAATCAACTTAGTTCCTCAATATTAGAACTCTAGCACTGATTCACTTGCTGTTACTACATCTCTACTTGGGCCAAAATAATAGCCAACACTTTTCAGACAAGGTAATTATAAATTAGAGATGGTATATCATCCAAAGGTCCTAGATAATGTTGAACAATGGCAAGTTTTCAATGATGATAAGTAAATAGTTTCAATTATTGAGCAATAAGACAACTTTGAATGACTATACTTTAAAGGGAGAAATTCACATCCATGTGAGACAACAACAGGTATCACTGATCTTGAACTTACTCATATTCAAGATATAATTTAGCTGAAAAGAAATAAAATTCCTAAAGGGTTAGTTTCCTTATAAGAAATCTTTGATAAACATGATCAATTTCTAAAGAAAAAGAAAGAGTATGGTGATACTTCTTCTTTGTAAGTAGAGCAGATTAATCTGGGCAGTGAAGAAGAGCCTAGAATGGTCAACATTAGCAAGTGTTGCTCTCAAGAATAAAATGAAGCATTCATCAAGCTTATCATAAAGTACATTGATATGTTTTCTTGGTCTTACAAAGACCTCAAATCCTTCCAACCAAATGAGGCATAGCACTATATTCCACTCTAGCCAGAGGTGAAGCCTTTCAAGTAGAAGCTACGTTACCATAACCCAACTATCTTAGGTACTATATATGCTAAAATTTAAAATCTTTTTGATGCAAAGATCATCTATCCAATACATCATTTATAATGGTTAGAAAATATTATTCTAGTAAGAAATAAAAATGGGTAAATATATTTATGTGTTGATTTTCATAATTTGAACCAAGCCTCTCTAAAAAAAATTATCCATTGCCCATTATGGATCACACCTTGCAAGTAGTTATGGGTTCAAAGATGTTATCCATGTTGGATGGATTTTTAGAATACAATTAGATAAAAGTATCCAAGGAGGATTAATACAAAACAATTTTTACAATGCCATGGGGAATGTTTGCTTATTAAAAGATGCCTTTTGGGCTTATTAATGCTAGAGTAACCTTTAAACAAGCAATGTATATAGCATTTATTCATTTAAATAATAAAAGTGTTGTGGTATACCTAGATAACTTCACAATCTTTTCTAAAAAAAGGTGATCACTTGGATGATCTTAAAGAAGTTCTCATCTAATGTAGGAGACATGGGATTTCCTTATACCTAAATAAATCAATATTTGTTTTGACTGAAGGAAATATCCTTGGTCATATAGTCTCAAAATAGGGGACCAAAATTGATCTAGAGTGAGTCAAAGGTATTTAGAGTTTACCTATGCCTATGTCCAAGAAAGGAGTGCACTCATTCTTTGGTAAGACTAATTTCCTTAGAAGATTTATTCTTTATTTTGCCAAGTTGACTCATCACATATCTGATATGATGAAAAAGAAACAAGATTTCAAATGGAATGCTAAAGGTAAGTTAGTGTTTGAAAGATCTAAAGTAGCTATAACTGAAGATCCAGTGCTAGTTTCCATAGATTTTAGTAAAGAATTTATTCTTTACTATTATTCTTCTAAGAATAATATGCCAGATATAATTTTTTAGAAGAATGATGATGGAATTGAATCTCCTATAGCTTTCATGAGCTAACCATTGAAAAGATCAAAATTGAAGTACTCATAGATGGAGAAACATGCCTTTGCTATAATCAAAACATGTAAAGTTTTTAGGTACTACATTTTGTCTTCACATACTAAATTATATGTACTTAATATTGCAGTCAATTTAATTTTAACATAATAGGAACTAGGATTATTGAGAGGTACTTGGGTAACTAAGGTGCAAGAGTTTGATCTTGATATCAAACCTATGAAGCTAGTGAGAGGAAGAGGCTTATGCTAGTTGATGACAAAGAGAAAACTTGATGATATAGATATAGTAACACCTTCACAACAAGATGAATCAGATGAAGAATTGCCCATGGTGTTATTTGTTGATCTAGTTGATGAATGGTACAATAAAATTGCCTACTTAACTTATGGAGAATGTCTAGCTTATCTGACATGTAAATAAAATATTACCATCAAGCTAAAGTCAAAGGATTATGTCCTTTGGTATAATATCTTATATAAAAGAGGAATTTATGGTGTTTTCTTTCATTATGTGGACAAAGAGCAACAAGCTAGACTATTGGAACAGTTTCATGACAAGGCATGTGGAGGTCACTTCTTAGAAAGAGTCACAACACACAAGATCTTATGAGCAACGTATTTTTAGCCTACTTTATTTCAAGATGCTTCAGATTAGGTTGCCAAGTGTCAAGCATGTCAACATTTATTAGGGTGACTCAAGTTACTAGCCTTGCATCCAAAACCAATAATTATTGATGAACCTTTCTGTCAGTGGGGCATGGATTTTATTGGAATGTTGAATCCTTCCTCAAGTGCTAAGAACTATTTATGTTTTGACTAAGATTGATTATTTTAACAAGTGGGTTAAAGCTATTCCTATAAAACACACCACTTTTGAAGTTATATGTGACTTCATCTAAGAGAATATTGTTGTAAGGTTTAGCGTTTCACATAAAATTGTAATAAATAATGCAGCCAACTTTTCCTCTATAGAATTAACTAAGTTTTGTTACTCATATGGAATAGACTTGGTTCATGCTTCAAATCACTATCCTTAAGGAAATGGTCAATTTGAATCAAGTAATAAGAATTTGTTGACCATCATTCATAATCTAGTGGATAATAACTAACGAAATTGGCACAAAAAGTTATTTGATGTACTGTGGGTTGATAGAATTACCCCAAATAAAGCCATAGGTATGTCTCCTTTTTAGTTGTTGTATGGAATAAATGATGAGATACCAATAAGCATCAAGTTGTCTACCTTAGAATTGTCTAAGGCTATTGAAGATGTTACTTATCAAGATTAACTATATAAAAGAATCATGTTTCTCAGTAAAATACAAGAAGTCCATGTTTAATTTATTGACTGACTAACTAATCACCAAATGAAAGTAAATAAGATCTTTGATTAGAAGGCTCAGGATAGGTAGTTTGAAGTTGGTGATTTGGTAATCTTATGGGATAAATATAATGAATAAAAAAAGAAGCATGACAAATTTGAATCCTTGTGGAAAGGGCCCTTTACTATAAAAATCATTGCTAGAAAAACAAGCTTCATCCTAGCTATTAGGATGGGATTGCACTACCACTGCCATTCAATGGGTAGTAATTGAAGCTCCATAATAATTGAGCAAAAGGGTAACACCTGTATGTATATAAATAAAGTTTTCAATCTTTCTTTTGGTTTTTCTTTTTGCTTTCATATTATTTTCTTGTTTTGTAGTTTTTATGATTGAGTTTTTGCAAAGACCCCATACCCAATAGATAAAGTGCAAAACTAGAGATGCTAAGATCTCACCCTTGTTTCCTTCTTTATGATATAAAAAAATATGTCCCTAGTCGGAGCCATCTGGTGTCCCCAAAATTTCACACTTCAAATTTTAGGGTACCCCTATTGAAAATTTTATATTTTGTTTTATGTGAGTTAGTTGTACTTATTGAACCAGTCCTTTGAATAAAACCTTAGTTTTTAGTACTTGTTATGTATGATTGCTTTCTATTCCCAATTACTCCCAATTACTTTAGAGGGTTGAAAACATTTGCTTGAAGCCATAACTAAAATCAATTTACTTTTATCCTTTAGTAGATCAATGAAGATAAAGTGTTTTGGTTCATTTACAATGCAAATTAGGTCCTCCAAACTTCTTTACTTATTTGAAAGTAAGAAGAGTTATCCTGTACACCCAAATTACTCTACCTAGTTCAAATTAGAGTTATCAAGAAAATTTACTTCATTGCCAAAGCTAAGTAAAGTAATCTCATAAACCTGCCAAGCATTAACCAAAATAAACCAAATTTTCAACATTACTTTACTTGCATAAAATCACAAGTAAAAGTAATGTGGGTTTCTAAACCTGAGCTACTCATTGACCTAAACCAATTTGGGTTTGCAATGGTGTTTAACTTAAAAACTAAAATCAAGTAGTTCAAAAAACTAAATAAAAATTCAAGTGCTGATGTGGCCTTTCCCACACTCATAATTAATGAATTAGAATTTATATAAATATTAGGTAAAATCCACCTCATTCCCACCCAGAAGCCAAGTTCTTTGACCAAGTTACCATAACTCCAAACCCTAAGTTTCATGATTCAAACCTCTAGAGCATCTTTGAGCATTTTCACTTCGACCCATTTATGCTTGAGTTGGAGTAGTCACTAAGTATTTAAAAGAACTTATTAGGTTCTTCAGAGTTAGCCAAATCCAAATCTAGATTAGAAGGATCAAGAAAATTAGAGGAAGTAGCTAAAGTCGAAGTACAAACAACAAAAATTGAATAAGTTTAGAGATGACACTTAAAGAGATTCCAAAATAAATTAGGAAAGGCAAAGAAAAATCTAAGAGAGATAAGTCCCAAGAGACTAAGATGAAGTACAAATACAAGGGATACCCAATTGAATCAAGCATCATTTCTAAGATAGCTAAGATAAGTGATATAGACATGGGGCATGTGTCTATGACCAAATTACTAGAGATATCTAAGGCCATAACTAAGACTCCACTTATGCATGTAATGACTAGTAGTGGAATTCTATAAGCTACAACTTTCCTAAGCTTAACTCAACCTCTTGAGTTTGTGACAACAGGTGCCAAGTACTATGACTCCCTTACTAGGGTTGTGAGAGATGCTACTGGAAATGTAGTTATAATATTGGATGTTTAGTATTTCAACTACTGTCTAAAGATCCCAACATCACCAAAAGTAATTGATGTAACAATGAAAAAAGCTAATAATCAATGGGAAACTAAGACATCAAAATGTATTAAGATAATGAATACATATTACTTGAAGAAAGTGAAGTAAGCCTCAAGGTTCCCAAAGCAGATAGTAAGATCAGACTTCATTCAAGAAGTAGATGACATCATTTAATTACTATACAGAATCAATGGAGACAATAATGCCAAATGCTTCACCTTGGATGTATGATTATATTAGAAACAATGATATCATTCGAAGATCTACCAATATTAAGTGGAAAAGAATGATAAGTGAAAATATGGATCAATAGTTGAGGAATGTATTACATACTTTTAATTTCAAAATGACCCCATACCTTGTGTATGTAGTAGCTTCAAGTGGATACTTTTCAAGGCTAAGAACAAAAGGCACACTAGCATTTGTACCAATATATGAATATTATCTCAATTGGTTCTTTTAGATTTCTATAAACATTATATGATAGTAAATGATGGTTTCTTTTATGAACTTATTTTCAAGTTAAATGTAGTTCAAAAACATAGAATAATATAATATAAAGCATGGGATACAGTTTCACAATATGGTTGCATTTTCATTTAGTTCCTTGACTTTACATACATCAAAGTTGGAGGTTTCTTAGGTACATCTGTCAAGTTACCTAGATACCCAAGTGACAAATGGATCATCATAAAATTATGTACATAGTTTTGTTGAACTACACGACTTGTAGTCAAAAGTTCACTATGCAACGATCAACTTTCCCATTATCATTGGTCACTACCATTGCCTAAGCATTTATAAAGCTAGAAATGTGTAGAAAGAAATGTATCATCATTACACCCTAACACATTTTGAGTCTAGGATCAACTTTGATTATAAAGGGGTGGCTAAAAATATATTTTCTATAGAATACATGCATATTTTAACACTTGAGGATTTTTAGAATGATTTCAGAGATGAATTTGATGTGAGAAGAAAAGATAATAAGAGATTGACTATGGTTTAGAATAATTTCAGAGATGATTTTGATGTGAGAAGAAAAGATAATAAGAGATTCACTATGGAGCAAATTCATGTTTTTGATCTGGTCACCATCCCTGAGGATATAAAAGATGATAGGGTGGTCACTAGTGATTCTTTTCATGTAGTAGGAGGGTATAATGTCCCAATTCTAGTGATCATTTTTGGAAAAGATAATGATAATACTATTTATGATAGAACTTTAAATGTTTTGGTAATGACTTCCACCTATCTCCTTAACAAAGGCTACTGTATGAAGGAATTAATGACTGAGACCACTCATGTGGGTTAGAAGAGAAAAGAAATTGTATAAGGATAAAGTAGCCAAGGATTTATAAAGAAGTTGAAGCTAAAGAGAAATGTGGATGATACATATTCTATAGTAAATAACAAAGAGCCAATTTAGTTAGTTGTTTATACTCCACCATTGGTCTCTTCTACTAATACTATTACTCCTATTATTTCCACCATTCTTATTCCAACTTTCACTAAACCCATCATAAATACATCGCTAATCATGCCACCTACTAAGTCTCATGACACCAAAGCCCCAAAGAAGTCCATTTAAAAAGATATTCTTCCTCCTCTTCCTTCATCTCCTCCACCTACTTGTCCACCCCCTAAGGAGCCTAAAAAGGTAATGAGCAAAAAATAAATAACCCTGTCTTAGGATGAACTACAAGAGAAACAAAAAGTAGTGGAGTTTGAGAAGGAGAAGGAAGAAGTAGTTGTTGAAAAGGTAAAGGAAGTTGAGATAAGGAAAGAAGTTGAATCTTAAAAGGAGAAAGTAGAGGTAGCAAAAGAGAGAGAAGTTAAGAAATAAAAATCGGTTGAAGTAGTAATAGAGAAAATTGTCAAGAAATCCAAGGAAAAGGAGGTAGTAATTGAAAAAGTAATATGGAAAGAAAAGGAAGATGATAGAGAAAAAGAAACATAAATTGAGAAACATGTTGAAAAGGATTCTAAGAAAGAGATCCAGAAAGAGGTGGAGACCCAAAAAATCCCTTCTTAAGAACTAATGATTAGAAATAATTAGTAGCAGATGGTCGTTCATACTGATATTTCCACTTCTACAAATTTTTCATCTTGGTTAGCCTTGAAGACAACTCTAGAGGCAAAAGAAGTAATAAATATTGAGGAGATAGACTTGTAATTACTAAAGAAATGTTGATACTTCTAAATGAACCATAGGTGCTCTTAGTGTTTAAAGAACACTTTTCATTTTAAAATTTAGAAAATTCAGAGCATGAGTTACAAGTTTTGGCAATATAGTTGCCTATGGTTGAATAATATAAATAAAGATAACCTATTCCACAATATTTATATAATTTGGTAGTTGGGAGCCACCTTGGTTCATTCTTTATGAATCTATGTTAATATTTAGTGAATTATGATCTAGACTTAGGCTACCAATTAATCTAAGTGAGTATTTATAATGAATTTAGAACTAAAGTGATTTGATGTGAAAAAAGGAGAAAAGAGAAGGGTAAGGCATAAAATAAATGAGTGATTACCAATTTTAGTCTCAAATATCATGACAAAGCATCAATTGTAATTGAGCATGCATTTAATGTTGAAAATATTGTCATTGATGTCAAAGGTCTAGCATTATTAGTGATAAATGCCTCATTGCATTTAATGGTGTTTTTAATATTCATATCTTGGCTAATGTGTGTTAATATTTATTTAATATTCATGAATATATTTTTGGTTGCATATAAGTCAAAAGAGGGCCCATGGAGAAGTCAAAGGGTCACAAAGTGAAGATAAAAGAGGAATGTGATGCATTTTATCATGAAGAGTCATCTTTAGGAGTTTAAAGAGTCACCATGTGAAGATAGAAGAGGGTATGGTGCATTTTTCCATGAAGGGACACTTTGAGGAATACAAAAAGTCATCAAGATAAACACAAAAGAGGAAAGAATACATTTGCTTATGAAGGGTCACAGTATGACTATTCAAATGCAAGGATATAAAGAGTCATACAAGTTTGGCACCATTTTCCATTAGGATTGAAGGGTCACAAAGGGTGAATGCCAAAGGTCATTTGGAAAGCTATAAATAAAGGCTTGAGAAGCCATTTGTAATATGCAAGAGATTGCATGGTTTGTATTTTGTTTTTGAAGAGAGAAAAGTAAGAGATATTATAGAGTTCTATCATTTGTTGAGTAAACAACATTGAGAGATAGTTTTGTTTTGTAAACAAGAGGTGTTGGTGCTCCTATGGGTTGGTGATCATAAATCTTTGAAATGGGTTAGTGCTCCTATGAGTTGGTGCTCATAAATAGCTGCTATATTGGTGCTTGATAAAAGGGGTTGGTGCTCCTGCAAGTTGATGCTTGTAAAATTTGTAATTTGAGTTGGTGCTCATTCATATACTTGAGATTGTTCTCTGTGGTCTTTCCTACTTTAGGTTTTCACGTAAAAAATTGGTCTCTCTCTCTCTCTCTCTTTCTCTCTCTTGTGTGGTGCATATTATTGTTTTAGTTTTATTACATATCTTGAATGTGTGATTAAGTGGTTAAAGAAAATAAATCAGATTAAGTAAAAGATTTATAATATACTGATTTACCCCCCCCTTTCAATATATTTTGTGCTTAACAATTGGTATCAAAGCAGGTTCTATTAGATTTTTTTTTTTTTAAAGGTAGATAGAGAAACCACCATAGCTGGATCACATGAAGGTTTTTCTACAAATAAGACACCTTTGTTTGATAAGATAAATTATGAATTTTGGATCATAAAGATAAAGACTTATTTGATGACCCTTGGATTTGAAATTTGGCAAGTAGTGGTGGAGGAATATGAAGAGCCACAGAAAATTGTAACTACTTTGGTAAAAAAGAAGGCAAGTGAAAATAATTTTAAAGATTTAAATGGTATTTTATTTAGTTTATGTGAGTCAGAATTTGTTAAAGTTATGCAATGTAAATTTGCTCATGAAACTTCAGGGTAATTTTGTAATTAAGTGCCTAGATAACGGTAATGGTGATAATGAGGAAGGAAAGTATACATATAAGAAGAATTTTAAAGGAAAATTCAAGAAGGGATTCAAGAAGAAGAGTTTGTATTCTAAAGATCCTAGCTTAATCAAAGATAGTGGAGTCAGTGATTCATAAAAAGAAGAGATTCTATTCCTGTCTATACACGAAGATGCCTCTGTAAGAAAAAGTATAGATAATCAAGAAGAAGAATAGGATGAAGCTGAAGTGAATCTAGAAGGATAACTCATTTGTGCCTTAGAAGAGTTAAAAGCTCTTGAGAAGAAGAATCAAAAATTAAAGCTCCAGATTGATAAAAATGAAAAGGAGTCAAAGAAAATAATTAAATATCTATAAGAACACTTTGAAGAAGCTAAGAAGAATGAAAAATATCTAATGGCATAGTTTCAAAAAGTAAATAAAGAATGTGAAAGGTATGTTATTGAAATTACTTCTTTAAAAGCAGATCTTGAGAAAACAAATAAAGCAATCAATGATAGAGCAGTGTATGATTCAAAATTTGAGAATAACACTAATATGTTAAATAAGATATTAGAGAGTCAAAGATCAATGTTAGATAAGATAGGCATCAAATTTAAAAAAGAGAAAGGGGAGGCCACTACTTTCACAGACAAGGAAAAGGAAAGAGCTATGTTGAAGCTCTTACAAAAGAGAAAATAAAAAGAGAAGTTAAAAATACATAAGACATCTCAAACAAAGAAGGCTAGAAAGAATAGAGCTACAAAAGAAAATTAGGTCAAAGATACAAAAATAAGTCCTATTTTTATGGTTACTATTTTTATTGTAATGGATACGGTCATAAGAAAATAGAATGTCAAAAAAGGGCTAACAATTTTAGAAATAAGGAGAAGGAAAGTCATGCAGAGTCAAGTAGAAGCCACAACTCTTTTGCTCCTCTATCAAGGTTTAATGAAGAGGCCATAATATGTTACAAGTACAATAACTTTAGACACATAGCTTAGTATTGTAGAAGTGTGTTCAAGTTAGTCAAGAAAGACTAGACTCTAAAGGCTCCATTTATCAAGAAGAAAGTTTAAATAGGTTCATGGTAGAAGAAACAACCTAAAAAATCTATGTTAGTATAAATAGATTTGCATGCAATAAATGAAGAAAATCCATGGTTCATTGATATTATATGTTCAAGGCACATGACAGGAGATAAGAGCAATTTTATAACCTTGAAGAAGATCAATGGTGGCATAGTGAAATTCAGAGACAATACTACTGCCAAAATTGTTAGAAAAGGTACACTTAGTTTGGATAATGGTAGAACTAAAAATAAAAATGTTTTGTATGTAGAAGGTCTTAAGCATAATATTTTGAGTGTAAGTCAAATGTGTGATTAGGGGCACACAATAAATTTTTATGCAAAATATTTTTAAATTAAGAGAAAAGATTCAAATGTGTTGGTTGTATATGCTCAAAGAACAAGTAATAATTTGTATATGTTATCAGACATCAAAGGTCAAAGATGTTGTTTTATTCAGATTGAAGAAATTTAGATATGGCATAGGAGAAAAAGACACATAAATTTTGACAATCTATTCAACATTAGCAAGAAACAAGAAATCATAAATCTTCTAAAGATTACAAAGCCATGCAACATGCTTTGTGAACCTTCTCAACATGGGAAGTAGGGCAGAAAGTGGTTCAAAACAAAAGAGTACTTGACCACTTAGATGTTAGAGTTTATTCACACTGATCTATGTGGACCTATGATAACTCAAAGTACTCAAGGTGATAAATATTTCATGTTGTTTATAGATGATTTTTCACGTATGACTTGGGTAATATTTTTAAAGAAAAAATTAGAAGCTTTCAAACAATTCAAAAAATTAGTTGAGAATGAAACCAATTTTAAGATTAAGTGTCTAAGATCAGATCAAGGAGGAGAATTCATGTCAGATCAATTTATTGATTTTTGTGAAGACCATGAAATAAAGAGACATTATTCAGTAAACAGAACTCCACAAGAAAATGAAGTAGTTGGATGGAGAAATAGAATAGTTCAAGAGATGGAGAGGACAATGCTAAATGAATCCAAGATAATAGATAAATATTGGAGAGAGGTAGTTGCTATAGAAGTGCATATTTAGAATATATAATTATTGAGTGTCAATAGTGACAAGACTCCTTATGAGCTATGGAAAGACAAACCAGCAATAGTTGATTATTTTAAAGTTTTCAGCAGTAGATGCTTCATAAAGAGAACCAATGAAAAACTTGGCAAGTTTGAATCTAGAGCAGATGAAGGTATATTTATTGTTTATTATTTAAAAAAAAAGCTTATAAATGTTATAACAAAAGACCCAAGAAAATTGTTTCAAGTGCAAGTGTTAGGATAGAAGAAGATGGAACACAAAGAATCAGTGATCCAGTAGACATTCCTGAAATCAATGAAGAGGAAGATTTTAAAGAATCAAATGAAGATGAGAAGAAGGAGAAAAAAGGCACCAAAACTCCATCCAAATATGTTCAAAAAATTTACAATGAAAGTGACATCATCGAGGACATAAATGAAGGAATTCACACCAGAAGAATGATGGTAAGTGAATCTGAGCAAGTTAATTTTTTTTTGTTATGCAAAATTCAGCCTAGAACTTTTTTAGAAGCTAGATATGATAAGCATTGGGTTAAGGTAATGTATGAAGAATTAAATCATATAGAAATGATTAAAACTTTGGGAATTAGTGCCTAGACCAAAAGATCACAATGTGATAGGAATAAAATGAGTTTACATAAATAAGTTGAATGAAAATAAAGAAGTGACCAAGAATAAAGCAAGATTAGTATGTAAAAGATATGCTCAGATTGAAGGAATAGATTTTGTAGAAACTTTTGCACCAGTATCAAGGCTAGAGGCTATTAGAATGTTTCTTGCATATGTAGTGTTTAAAAATTTCAAAGTGTTTCAAATGGATGCCAAATCTATGTTCCTAAATGAGAATCTAGAAGAAGAGGTCTACGTTGAGCAGCCTGAAGGATTTATTCTCTCAAATATTATTATTCATGTATACAGATTGAAGAAAGCACTATATATTGAAACAAGCCCTCAGAGCTTGGTATGTAACACTTGATAAGTACCTGTAGGATCAAGGTTTCAAGAGAGGATTTGCTGACAATAATCTCTACATTAAAATAAAAGGTGAGCATCAATTGATTATTGTGGTATATGTTGATGACATTAGTTTTAGAGGAAACATTGAAAAGATAAAAAAAACATTTTTTGATAATATGAAAAAAGAATTTGAGATGTCTATGTTTGGAGAATTGTCATTTTTCTTAGGGTTGCAAATATTTCAATCAGATAAAGGAATTTTCATATCTCAAAGTAAATATTTCAAGGAAATGTTAAATAAATTTGGTTTTGAGGATTGTGCACTAGTTGGCACACCAATGAGTATAGGAAATAAGGTGAGCAAGGGTGAAGATTAACCTATTGTGGATTAATATTTGTATAGATCTATGATTTGTAGTCTTTTATATTTAACAACATCAAGGCTAGACATCATGTGTGTAGTAGGTATGGTTGCAAGATATCAGTCAGCTCTAAAAGATAGTCATTTTTAGTTGGTGAAGAGAATATTCAAATATATCAAGGGGACATTAGATTATGGATTGTGATATCCCATAGGTAGATATTTCACTTTGGTTGCTTATATAGATTTAGATTGGGCAGGCTTGGATGACAGAAAGAGTACAAGTGGAGGAGCTTTCTTTCTTGGTGATATCTTAATATCATGGCTAAGAAAAAAGTAAAATTTAGTATCACTTGCTATAGCTGAAGTAGAATATATTGCAGTGGTATTGTGTTGTACTCAAGTGCTTTGGATGAAGAAAACTTTGGAAGATATTTCTAGTTTTTGTGACAACACAAGTGTTATTAATATTTCAAAGAATCCAGTGATGCATTTAAGAACAAAATATATTCCTATCAGATATCACTTCTTGAGAGAGTAGGTTGCAGATCAATAGGTTAAGATGGAATATATCAGTAATACAGAGTAGATTGTAGATATTTTCACAAAGGAACTACTAAAAGACACATTTGATTATCTGTAGGAGAAGTTGGGAGTAATTTATTTTACTTCCTTCCATTGAGATTCAACATCAGTTGAGGGGGAGCTAAGTGTTAGCTCCAGGATAGGCCCTTTGCCATTAATGTCAAAGGGGGAGAAGAACACAAATAGGTATAGGTACATGTATATGTGTAGAAAAAGCAATAGGTACAAGTTATTATAGTAAGGGGGAGTTACTATATGTTTTTTAGATGGTAGTATGTGCAGGTTTCAAGATGTGGTAGTTTCAATTTGAAGTTGCCATCAATGACAAAGGGGGATATTGTTGGAAATATTGTCATTAATGTCAAAGTTAAAACATTATTGGTGATAAAGGACCTAATGTATTTAATGGTGTTTTTAATATTCATATCTTGGATAATGTGTGTTAATATTTATTTAATATTAACAAATATATTTTTGGTTGCATATAAGTCAAAAGAGGGCCCATGGTGAAGTTAAAGAGTCACAAGGTAAAGACAAAAGAGGAATGGGATGCATTTTATCATGAAGAGTCATCTTGAGGAATTCCAAGAGTCACCATGTGAAGACAAAAGAGGGTATGGTGCATTTTTCCATGAAAGGACACTTTGAGGAATATGAAAAGTCATCAAGATAAAGGCAAAAGAAGAAATGATGTATTTGATTATGAAGGGTCACCGTATGATTTTTCAAATGCAAGGATATGAAGGGTCATCTAATTTTGGTGTTATTTTCCTTGAGGATTGAAGGGTCACAAAGGGTGAATGACAAAGGTCATTTGGAAAGATTTAAATAAAGGATTGAAAAGCCATTTTTAATATGAAAGAAAGTGCATGGTTTGTATTTTGTTTTTGAAGAGAGAAAAGTAGGAGATATTGTAGAGTTATATCATTTGTTGAGTAAGCAACATTGAGAGATAGCTATGTTTTATACATAATAGGTGTTGGTGCTCTTATGGGTTGGTGCTCATAAATATTTTCAAGGGGTTGGTGCTCCTATGAGCTGGTGTTCATAAATAGTTGTTGTGTTGGTGCTCAACAAAAGGGGTTGGTGCTCTTACAATTTAGTACTTGAAAACTTTATAATTTGAGTTGGTGCTCATTCATATACTTGAGATTATTCTCTATGGTTTTTCTCACTTTGGGTTTCCATATAAAAATCTAGTCTCTCTCTTTCTCTCTCTCTCGTGTGGTGCATATTATTGTATTAGTTTTATTCCATATCTTGAATGTGTGATTAAGTGGTTAAAGAAAAGAAAGAAGATTAAGTAAAATATTTATAATATACTAATTTTACCCCCCCTCTCAGTAAATTTTGTGCATAACATTCAAACTAATATACAATATAAAATAGTCTTTAGCTCAAATTCCACTATATGTCAAGCGAAATTCAAAGGATAATGTAAAGAGTCACAAGTAAGAACTAAGTATACTTTTTGGATTTAATATTATAATTAAATAACATTTGTACATCTGAATACATAGTAAAAATGAAATGAAGCAAAACCTAAGATCTTTCAAATAATCTAGCATACACACAAATTATAAACCTTATGATTAGAAAATGCAATTCAAAATCTAAAGACACCATTCAAATTCAAGACATCAACTAGCAATTGAGAGAAAAGCTATATTATCAATTAACATGTCAAACATAAACAATCTTTATAGAATTCCTTGATTATATCAATGGCTTCAAGTATATAGAATTTGCTCAAAATTCTCTCCCTTTTACAAATGGTAATACATGCCTTTATAGGAAAGTTAGGTAGTATACCGATTAGTTACAAAATATAGGTATGCAAAGGTAAGGACATCTATCCTTACAAGTTCTAAAAGACATGTGCTTTTCATAGTTATACCGATCTAGAGGCAAATATGATAAAAAACTAGCATATGCCTTTACAACAAAATATTTTATTTCAAAAAAGTTACAAAATCCTAAAAATTAGAATATTGTCTAATTTTTTAGTGGGCCCTCTATTTTTGGTTGCTGGAAGATACTCATGGCTTTAGCATGTTGCTCATTAACTATCTCTAGATCTATAATAGGCTTCAAGATCTATTCTTCCTCTTGATCTACTAGTTCATCAAATTCTCTGTCATTCCTAGCCATGACTTCTCTAATACTCCTAGCTTAATTTATTCTCTCTCCTACATTGAATATCATGTCTAGGATTTTACTATTATCAGCCCTAGATTTTCCTTGGCTTTTTCTTTTGATTTCCTAAGTTACCAAAGTATCCCTATGCTTAAATTATTCGTCACTTATGATTCCAAGGGCATTGGGTTGTGCAAGATCTATAAGCATGGTCCCAAGAAGTTGTTCAATCATTGTAATTAGTTCCTTATCATCTTTTAGGATCCTTTACACATCATTGTGCCATACACTTAAACTTTGAACTTTGTCAACCACAATTCCCAGAATTGTGCTCAAGTGTCCCAAACTGATGGTTTTAAAGCCTAGAAACTATCTCTTTGCTTGAATGTTGAGAAGTTTAGATATTTTATCCTCTGAGGCTTGCCATTGGGTGACCAAACTCTTTGCCAAAGTACTCTACCCCTCTAATTCACTCTTCCTTTATTTCGAGTGATTCAAACATGTCATAAATGACTCATCAAGAATTTTGGTCATGAACTTAAGAACTAAGAGAATTGCCTATGTTTGTAGGTTTTCCTTCTCCTTCTCCAAATTTAGGATCTTTTGTTTCATGCCCTAGACTCTAGCCTTTACTTTTGCTGATTGGGACTTAATGAAGCTTTCTACATCCTCTTCATGAATGGTAGCTTCACCAAGTTGCTAGTACCCCACATGGGTTATTACTATAAAGGGATCCATATTTTTAAAGGTGAATTCCTCTATTCCAACCATAGCTATCCTAATTGTAACCCTTTCTGACCCAACTATTTTAGGGTTAAATTGAATGATAGTGACTAGATTCTTGAATTTGGGAGGTTTTGGGACCTCCACACCTGAGCTAATAGATGCTCCTAGAGCATCCATCTTCTTGATTTCTAGTCCTTGAGTGACCAAAATTATCCTTTCTTCTTTTTATTTTACCATGGATCTAAACCATGGTTTCATGTCATCATGTACTATGATTTCAGCAACCCTTGTTATGACCCATGAATGGGAGAGGGAATGAATTTTTTATAACTTTCCATAAATGAACTAATCAGGAATGACTGGTCCATGAATTGGGAATTCATCACTAAATAAATTGACTTCACTTATGGGGTGAGGGATGGTCAGTATTGGCCTCTTCTTTGGTCCCATAGGAACCAATGCTAACTCTACCTTACTCTTTTCTTGGGATGCCATAGGGACAAGCTCTTTTCCTTTATCATCTCCAGGCTCTCCCTCTTAGACTTAGGCTTCTTTAGGCTACTCTCCTTCCGTATCTATATCATATCCCTTTACAAGCTCCTTGAGAGCACTTTCAAGTGTTTCTTTTGGTTCCAAGGTAATTATGTTTATGTATTTAATTAGGGAATGTGGCCTTTAGGGAAATGTTAAAGCTAAGGGCCCCTCCCCAAGTCTCTCTTATAATCTCACTTCTCCTAATTTATCCTTGCCTTTGCCTTGTTCATCCTAATTTTGCTTAGGTTGCCATTAATTTTGTGGCTATGGTTGTTTTGCTTGGGCTTACTCTTGAGCTATCCTATATGGACCAAATAATAAGTGATACTACTGTAGACACCAAAATAGTGTCAACCCCCCCTTGGTCCCTTTCTAACTTCAACATACCTAACCTATGTTTATTAATTTAAAATACTTATTTTAAATTAATAATTCCACCCTTGACATCACCCTTGGATTCCTCACCCTTGGATACCCTCATTTATCACCCTATGACTAATCATTCCAACTCTCCCACTAATCCCCCGCTCTTATTAAACCTACCTTCGACAATTTAACCACGACTGCTGAACTTGGCAGATGGAGGAACGGGCAAAAGGCTAAAAATAGCCTTTTTTCCCATCTTCTAGCCACTGACATCAGTTACCCATCGACCAATGCCAGTGGGATCGCTAATGTCGGTTTCTTAAAATAGGCCCAAGAGGTAAATCATAGGGCCTAAATGCTAATTCTCTGGCTCTTGAAATTGGACCTCTCTCTCTCTCTCCTAGACACACACCAAGCATGATAGGCTATAAGAACTCTACATCAGTCACTCCACACTTGATTGAAACATTACAGGAAGTCTTCTACATTAGCTACATCAGCAACAAGTCTTCTACACCCCTGGTTCTCCCCCAGGCAGAGCTAAGTATTCTTCTTCTTTTTCATTTCAATTATTTAGACTATATCAGTAATTAGTTTTCTATTTACTACTACTAATACTACCAGACCAGACCTGACTTTCTTCCTAGAGAGGCTGAGAGGCCTTCCCCATATCCTTACTCCTTTTGACAACCTGTCCTCTACCCCTTGTCCCTCTTAAGACTCTATTAACTTCCCTAAAATCTTGCACGGACCTCCAAACTCCTACAGACCTCCCAGACTCTAAACCCATCCCAAAACCTATCCAAGACCATTGCCCTGACTGACATCGACCATTTCCCCTACCAATATTGACAGACTAAATAACATCGACAACCTGACTAACTGATGCCAGTAGAACTACCGACATCGGTGACTATGAAAGACTGACAATAGAATATAGGCATGCATTATCTCTATTTATTTTGATCAGTCTTTCACCATTTCTCTTTCTAGCAACATTATTTTTGTCAATAAGTGGACTGTCATCCCTCCAGGAAGTCTTTGCACTTCTGGGACTGAGCTTCGCTTGGTAGTCCACTGTATATCTATCTAACATTTTCTTTGTTTAAGTCTTTCTTATCTACAGGTGTCATCCTCCATAGCCAAAGAGGAGCTCCTTCAATCATCTGGATACAATGCGCAAACTTCATTCGGGTATCATCTAACCCTTGACCATTATCATAGTTTCTTTCATCTTTTGAATGTGAACAAGAAAAAATAGTTGGAAACAACTACAAAGGGTACATTTTCCAAACCTCACTAGATGGCTTGTCATCCTTTGTCAATCTATGCTCAAGTTTAATTTTGTGGCATTTGATCTTGGATAATAATCCCTCATAATTATTGGCTTTGATATAGATGGTGTCATGAACACCAAGTTAATATACATACTCAAGCTTGGGGAGTTTCTTATCCTTCAAATGCTCACCCACTATGTTCTTTGGATATCACCTTTTGAATTCATCCAACTAAAAGCCAAATTAATCCCTATGTGTGGACATGGTTTCTACTTGTTTTCAATCATAAAAAATGCTTTTTCCAATAGTTAATGAGATGGGATGGAGAAGGCCCTTTATCTTCTCTTTGTAAGTCCTTTCAATAACATGGATGAGCTTGAAGGTAATATCCTACTCTACAAGCTTTCTTGGAACATACATTGGTATTCTATAGGGTTGGGACATGATCCCCTCGATCTTGATAACTATACAATCAGGGTAATACTATATGCCCCCCATCATTTCAACATAATTCTTGATGAGTGAATGGACCTTGGACATGGGGAAACCTATTATGGCCTCCACTATTTCTAGGTAAATGTAGTCACAGATAAACTACATGTGGTTCCTATATTTGAAGATATGTAATTTGGAATAGTGATGTGAAATGGTGGTTTTTCCATCTAGGGACCAATTCCTAATCTTAGAGAAGGTGATTGAGACAAGAATGACATCTAGAAAGTATGACATCATGTAGAATTGCTTGGAAGTTTTCCTTTTAATGATAATGAATTGTTTGGCTAGGAAAATACTAATTAAATCCCCAATTAGATGGGTGAGATTTTATTCTACCATAAAATGGACAAAGGAGACCCAAATTTTGTTCACATAGGTGGTTGAGGGGGATCTAAAGGCTTAGTTCAATAGGGTAATAATTACCCTAATACCATCCTTGAATTAGATTATTGGGATTTTACCCTCAAAACCCTGTAGATGTGGGGTCTTTGATGTAGCTAGGGCCTAAGGAACAAATCTAGGTCATGCTTGGAGGTCCACTCTTTGATCTTAGATAGGTCAACATGGGGAAGAGGGATTATAGTATCTTTAAAAGGCTATAGGAGAAATGTAGGCTATCCCTTTAGAATCTCCCTCTCTGATGATCCATTTGTTATCTAATTTATAATCAACAAATATGGAGGTAAGGATGTTTATATAGTGTAGTACCTTAGGTTTTGCCATGGCATGGTGAAGGCCAATGATCTGGATAACAACCAAGTCATAATGCCTCCTGCTTGTTGTGGTGATTCTCTATTCTTCTTTGGAAATGGGTGATAGTTCCTCTATCATGAAGAAGAGCGCAGGCTAACTCCTAATACCTAAGATGTTCAGGGTCATAATATCTAACTTAGTATCTTTAAATATCTGCCCTTCACTATCTATCGATAAGTAGAGTTTGGTATCCTTGTTTATTTGTTGCCTACGTGCTACCATGGTCTCTATTTCTACAAATTGTTTACACTAGATTGAGAATGATCTCTATGAAAACTCTCTTTCACCCAAAAGTACAATTAAGTTCTCCTTGGATCAAATTATAACCAATTAAGTCCATTTGGGTACTTTTATGTAGGGTCTAGGGTTTTGGATCTTTAATGTCAGAATATATCTAGGCCTCAGCTTATATGTGCCTTGGATTTGATTTGAACCTTTGTCTTTATACCTTTGCATTTTCAAGTCCACAAGATCTTGCATTTTGTCCTTTTTTTCTTTCATGGTTCTTATGTGGCATTGGTCTGGGCCTTTTAAGGCATTTTTCATAAATTCCATTTGAACACTATTTGTTGGTATTTAAAATACCTTTTTTTTTGCTTCATAGGATCAAAATCTTGGATTAACACAAGCCATAAATTGCAATCTAGGCCCTTGATTATGATTGGTTCTTTCTATTCTAAACTTTATGGTCATGACGCTTGACACCTTTATGTGAACTCCTCATGCTTCATATCTTATGCTAATTCTTTGTTGAATGAGCTTAGGCCACACAATGAGTTCATGGGCCTTTGAAACATTGTGAGTACCTTCATGCCATTAGATCACCTTTCAATGATGAAGCACAAGTCATTGAATCATCATGTTAGCTTTGTCTTTGATGAGATTTCACCACATGTCAAACTCATAGGCTCTCAGGGACTTGTTGAAAATTCTTTGGGGGCCTTGCATCATTGGATCAAAATCCAATAATAAAACACAAACCATTGATCCATTAGAGATGCCAAAACTTTAAGTTAGTCTTTTATTAAAAAGGGACTTAGGCTTAAGTTCCTTAGGGTAATGTTTATTGTGTGTTTATTAAACACAAAATAATCCTTAGGCTAAGAAATATATGCCTAATTTTTTAGAAGTTATGCAAAGGGGACTAGGACTAAATGTTTCAATCCAATGTTTATGTCATGTTGAAACAAACATAATGTATGCATTAGCCCAAAATATTTATGTCATGGATTTATAAAATATGCTCAAAGGGATTAATATAAGAAATGGTCTAACTAATAGTATTTTGTTGTATTGATGAAACACATTAAAACCATTGGCTAGAAATAACTAGAGTCTAAATCCAATGTAACAAAGCAATAAGACCTAGTATAAGTCTATAATGTGAGGTTCATGCTATTTGGATGAAATTCCATGGGAACCTTAAAGTATAGACTTAGAATAAGTTTTATTTGGAATATATTTAAACCATAAGACCATTTTCATGTTTTGTAGATCAATGATTTCCAGTGCTTGATCATTTTCCTGAATTTTTAAAGAAATTTCTAAGCCTTCTAGCAAGATTTTGGAGTGCATTTTGATCTTGACTGGGATAATTTATTAGCTTAAATTTGATGGTATTATCAACATCAAATACATTATTTTGGATGTCAAAATATGGTCATGCGAACATCAATTTTAAGCTAATGAAGCTTTTAATATTATGGGCTTAAATTTGACAATCATTGGGATGTCAAATACATCCTCATGGATGTTAAATGATGGTTGTACCAACATCAATTTTAAGTGTGTTAAATTATTGTGACCTAGTGTGAAAATGCCACATGTTGATCATTTAAACCTTTCATATCCTTTTGATGTTTTAACTACACCTCGCTTTATTCGATCAAAGTATATGATGAAGCAAGAACCATTGATAGTAATTTGAGAGCTTGAATGTGATTGGACCAAGGGACTATGTACAAGATTCTATCAGGCTTCCCTCACATCATCTGATTGAATGTTGTGATAAAGCAAGAGTCATTTGATTATGCAAAATGTGAGGAAGTTACGTTAGAACCATGATGATATAAAAAGACTTAGGCCATGGTGTTAAGACAGGTCTCGATTGTATAAATAAATACATCAGGGTCTTAGGATTAACATCTTAGGATAAGGTATATAAATACAAGGACCACTAACATAAAAGTGGACTTAAAGAACTAGAATTTTAGTTAAGGTGTTAGGACTAAGGTCCTTCTTGTATTAGTAAACACAAATGGGGCCTTAGTGTTAAAACCTTAGGCTAAACCTTAGGCTAAGTCATGAAATATTAGTCCCTTGCATATCAAATATTAGTCATAGCTAGGAATTTTAAAAGGGGGAAAATAATAAGAGTGTCTCAACATTATAGACTAAGATCTAGTCATGTTAAAAAACATGACTAAGCTTAAAACATTGATTTTATACTTAGTTTCAAAATATATTTTAAAAGGGTTCCCATCAATTTAGCTCCTACCAATATTTAAATTTAAACTGAGGATTTTACCAAGGTTGTGGAATATGAAATTCTTAGGGATAAATGCCATGAAACCTATAACTAAAATCCATAAAGAACATCTATTAGTACTGTTAGGCCAAAACTAAATTAAAACATGATAAGTAAGCCTGCTTTTGATAAAGTGGATGATCCTCAAATTCTACAAATGTCCTTAACATGTTAAATTTCCATGCTCATTCTCAAGGTTTCTCAAGGGTTTTAATTTTTAAAAATGGGGGTATGTTGTTCCCAAAAAATGGTGACTCAGGGGGGCACATAACAATATGCTAGAATCTAGAGACTCTAGTTTAGACAAATAATTAGGTCATCCACTCCACTTGATCAAAATCATCATCTAGATCAAATCATGGTTGAAAAATCCTTGTACTTGTAGACTTGGGATCAAACATCATGAAATAGCTATATTATGTGTGTTCTTTGATTCCACTTACTATTTGCCATGAGGTTCAAGAAACAACTTCCAAGTTTCATGTCCTTAGTCACTAACACTATTTTGTATCATGTTAATATGTTCATTAAGAACCATGATTTTATCTTAGGGAAGGCTTGGGCATTGCTCTATTACAATCCAAGAATACATATCCTCAACAAATATGCCTTTGGCTCTACTTAAGGCCTTGCTCCACTACCAGCTAGGCATCCATAGCCCCAATTGAGATTACCATAATCACCTAAGCTTGAGAGCTTTTGATTTTTCATTGAATTCTTATTTTTTGCATTTTCCTAATATTTTTATGCTTTCAACAAGGTTGGGAATCGGGATAGCCAAGTTTTGGGGTTTGGTCAAATTTTTTATTTTTAAAACATCACCTATGGTTGCAACCATTCTCCCAAGAAAGGATGTTGATTAAGTGCAAATATAGGTATAACATGATAGCCTAAATTTTCACCTTACAAGTGAAAGTCTTCTTAAAACCATTTTGAGGTCAAGGTAATGGTTAGGGTCTCATGAAATAGTTAAATTTTCTATTAGTCTTTACTAGATTCTACAAATTACAACATTATACTTACATTTTGGGATCATGGTCACTACATGCATGGGGTACACACCTTTATTTCTAAATTTTGGGAAATTTTATGTAAATTTCATAAGCTTGAGCTCAATATTGACCTAAAATGACTTATTGGAATCAAGGAACACAATAATAGGAAAGAAAGACAAAAAAAAAGTAGGAAAATAAATAAATATATACATGCTTATGCACAAATGAGGGACATGAAGGAAATAACTAAAAGGAAACTAGATAGAATACCCACTCTAAACCTAACCATGTTACAATTTTACTCTATAAAGGCCTCTAGGGGAGCATCAACAAAGTAGTGCTTGAGGTACTAACCATTAGTAGGTAATGTGAACTCTAATCCTTGGAGATCTTTGAGCTTGAAGATGTTGTTTCCCAATATTTATACAATCCGGTATGGCTCAATCCACAAGGGTGTGAATTTACCATGTTTACCCTTAGTCTGAGATGCTTTATCTTAAAGGAGAACTAGGTCTCCTTGTCTAAACACCTTAATCTTTGACCTCTTTTCAAACCACCTCTTGACTATGTTTTAATGTCTATTAAAGATAACAAAGGCTTTATCCCTTGCATCTTCCATCTAAATTATGTCCAAAAACCTTGAGTTAGCTAGTTCATGGATTTCTTCCATGTATTCCTACATAAATTTGTGTGTGGGAAAGTTGAGAGTGATAAGAAAGATAGGTTCCTATCCATACACCAATATAAATGGTGAGGCTCTTAAATTTTGTTTGACTCTTATCCTATCAACCGAAAGTGAAAATTTAAGCAACTTGTGCCAAGTCCTAGGTTTGTCTTTGATATATTTCTTAATTTCCTTCATCAAGTTCTTACTTTTAGACATAGAGATTCCATTACCTTGAGGATAATGTTTGGATGCAAACTTGAGAGTGATTCCATTATCACAAGCCCATTCAGTCATATCTATAGATATAAATGTAGACCCATTATCACACACTAGAGATCTTAGAGTTTTAAACCTAATATAGATGTTTTCCTCCAAGAAGTTGATCACTTCCTCAGTCCTACATTGCTTAGTGGTTGTAACTTCAGTCCACCTTGTATAATAGTTTGTGATAATAAGGACATATTTGTGACCCTCAAATGAATTTGGGTTGATCAACCCAACAAAAGTCTAACTCCCATTATACAAATGGTTTATCAATCATGATTGGTTATAGAGGCATTACTACCTTTGGTTCCTTAGCGATAAAAACATGACGTGAATGACATTCCCTTATGTGTTTGTGAGCATCTTTAAAAGTAGTTGGCTAATAATAGCTAGCTTTGACAATTATTTGATTTGTGGTCCTCCCTGATGGATGTCCATTGCCTAGATTTTCATAAAAGGTACTCATGATTTGGGTGGCGTCTTCTTATGAGAAACATCTCAAATAAACCCCTTCAAAATTTCTCCTATACAAGACCCCATCTTTGATCAAGAAATGGGATTCCTTCTATCTTAGGGCCCTCTTATACTCCCTAGATAGTGTTATAGGAAAAGTACCATTAATTAGCAAATGTATGATTGAATCATACCACTCACTAGCTTGAAAGTTTTGTTGATCTACTTGCATAATACTTATCATAGGGTTAGTATTAGCAATCATCTAGATCAAACCTTGACACCTTACCAGGCTTGGTGTTTTCATTTCTAAGTTATATTCATGCAAAACTGACATCTATTTACCTTTGCATTCTCCCAATTTATTTTTACTCAACATGAGTTTGGTAGTAGGGTCAGGTAAGATAGTGTGCACCTTATTTTTGAGGATATAATGCCTAAATTTATTAACTACCTTTACTAATGCATATGCTTTCTTATCAATGAATGAATAATTTAAATCAACTTCCTTAAAATTAGTGCTCATAAAATCTAATGGGTGTTCACACCCCTCAATATTGTTAACTAATACATAAACCATAGTGTGGTCAAAGGTAAAGGAATAAAGGTAGAAGAGGCTTTGATAAATCAAGACTTATGAGGACTGGAGCTTGGCTGATGGATTTATTGACATCATTGAATGCCTTTCTAGATTCTTCATTCCATGTAACTTTGGCATCCTTCTTCAGCATGTCATTTAGTGTCTTGACAATCTTTACAAATTCAAAAATAAACTATTTCACAAAATTAATATTACCAAAGAATGAATTTATATCTTTCCTATTGTTTGGGGGCTCTATTCTGGATATGGCCTCCACCCTTTTAGGATCTATATAGATCCAATCTTTGGTTATAACATGACCCAATAATTTCAAAAAAATACTCTTATTAGGGTTCAAGGAGATTCCATACCTTTTACATATCTCAAAAAGTTATTATAAGTGCATGAAGTGATCTTCCCTATTTTTAGAGAAAATTGTTAGATCATCCATATATATAATAATACACTTACCTATCAGGCCCTGGAAGGCATGGTCCATAGCCCTTTGGAAGGTATCTCCTACATTAATTAACCTAAATGGCATCCTATTATAATCAAATGTTCCACATTTGGTGGTGAACATTGTCTTTATCCTGTCTTCTCTATCAACCAACACTTGATTATAACCTGAAAAACCATCAAGAAAAGACATCATAGCTGAACCTCAAACAACTTGAATTACTTGGTCTAGGGAAGGAAGGGGATAATTTTTCTTCTCTAATTCTTTGTTTAATTTCTTTAAGTCAATATAGATCTTAATCTCACCATTATTCTTCTTGACTAGCACTAAATTGGCCACCTAGGTAGAGTGTCTGATGGGGATGACTATCCTAACATCTAGAAGTCTCTTAACCTCTTTAAAAATCATTGGTTCTAAGATAGGGTTTACAAGCCTCTATTTCTCCCTGAATGGCATATATTTCTCCTTTAAGGGGATGGTGTGAGTGATGACTCTAGGATCAAATATCTTTAAATCATCATAGGACTAAGCTATGACATCCTTGTATTGGGTAAGGATTTCCTTGGCTTTCTTGCTCTCAATGTTTGTATAGGCCTTTCCAATATTTACTAGATAGGGTTGATATTATAGACCAATTTCAATAACATTATAATCTTTCCCACTTAATTTGAGAACCTTATAATCCTTAGCAAGTTTTTAATAATCAAACAACCTCTCTAGAGCAATCATCCCCTTAGGGATTTTATTGTCATTCAACTGAATGACACTGCTATCAAATTTGTCCTCCTAAGATGTATTTTCATTAGCCTCATCAATAATGTGAACATAAAATGATCCAAAATTGGTCATGAAATCCAATATCTACTGATCATAATTAAAAACTTGAAAATGGTTAACATTATCAGGCACTAAAGGATAAGGGATCAACTCAATGCTAAAATTAGGGAATCTTGATTGGGCATGAGGTTGGCTATAGAAGATGTCAACTCATTAGCAGCTTAGTTTTATTTCCTTACGATGAAAATGATGCTAAAGGCATAAAATAATTTAATCAAATCCCATACCCCAAAATTATAACTTTTTAAATATGAGAGTTTACATTGGTATTTGCTTCTTACCTAATTGACCACTAGTTCTAAATCCCTATAGACTAGAAGTTATTTGACCTTGTTCTTTATAGAAAATTGTAAACCTAGAATAAGGGATTAATACTCAACAAAATTGTTAGTGCAAAGGAATTAGAGCTTGTAGGAATCATGATACTTTCTATTAGTAGGTTCAATTAAGACAACTCTAACACCTAATCCAGCACTACATTTAGAACCATCAAAATGTAATTTCCATAGTCTAGGAGCAACACAAGTACTCTTAGGATCACATACCTTATCAATATATAGGGTAAAGACCCCTAAGTCTGAGTCAATTATGTTGACCCTCTTGTTCACAACATTATACTCAGTTATCATATGTTTCATCCATGGTTCCCTCTTAACCCTGATCTTATTAGGAACTCCCTTCCAAGGTAGTTAGAGATGTGAACAATATGTGGACATGTAACGATTCAAAACCTTGGTCCATTCCCTGCTTATGAAGATACCATAAACATTAGGTAAATTAACCAATTGAATATCAATGAATTGTTCCACCCTAAGTTCAAAAGCTAATTACATGTGAACATTTAACAATTCTCCTACAACCTTAACTCTAAATTTGTCTAATTAGGTTGCAACCCTATCAGAATTTATATGTATTAAACTAAGTTATTTGCATATACCTATAGGCATGATATTGGTAGATGCTCCTAAATTTAATAAGTAATTATGTAAGTTCTTACCAAACATCCTAATAGTGAGCAAGAAAGGAGACTCATCTTTGGCTTTGTGCACCATCACATTTGCATGATCAACATTGTGTAGATTATGCTTCTTTGACAAGGATTCCAATAGGAGGCCCATTTTCTCTATAATCTATATGAGTCCATGAAATGTGATATTAGCATTTATTTTCTTCATGTCCTCAACTATGTTATAACCATTTTTACTAGAAGAACTAGGAATCTCAACATTGGGTCTAGACATACTCCCTTTTGGTGGCTCTAGATTGTTGCTTAAAGAGGTGTCAGGAGGAGTCCCAAAATTGTTTGGGGGTGTTGAGGTAATCAATGGCTGCCTCTATTCCCTATTCCTCAAGGGATAGGTCTTATTTAAAAACTATTGAAATGCTTGGATCTCATTAGGGATCTCATCAGGTTAATTTTCCTCTTAAAAGGGGAAATCAAAGGTGTCCACCATGAAGGCTGTTAGTGTAGGTTTTTATTAATTAGGGAATATTATATATTTTTGCATACATGGAGTTTTCCTACATTCGTGGGATAGGCTAGCTTATGTGGAGATGTGTGTCATAGATGTGTCACAGGTGTCATAAGAATGTCATAAGTAACTCCTTTGACTGGCTATTCTGGGTATGGGAGTTACTTCTCTATTCTTAGCACCTTGTCACCACCTTTCATGGAGGAGTTACAGTGTATTCTTGGGATGCTTTGACCATATTTTATGGAGGAGTTATAGTCTATTATTGGGGTGCTTTGACCACCATTTGTGGAGGAGTTACTTATTAGCTCTCCTATATGTATTCTTCATTATGGCCATCTCATGTTAATCAAATATTGGGTTTTGCTCTAATTTGTCTTTTGCAAATTATCTCTTTCAATGTTTTCACTTTGATTTAGCTTCTTTGTGGTGTGCACCAGCTTCATCTTGTGTGATCACTTGACCATTGCATTCGTGTTATTTAGACCCTGACAACAACTCCGATAAAGGCATGACCAGATGACTTAGATCAAGAAGAACCTACACCACTTTCTTTGTTAGGGACCAATTCAAATGTATCCAAATCTTCTTGGAAAGCCTCCAAGTTTTTGTAAAAATATATACAATCAATTTTTCCATGATTGGCTATGCAATGCACTCTATAATAATCAGGTAATGCAATATTAGTAAGATTAATGTCTATATTCTTATTACTATAAGATGGTTCATTAGCCTTGTTATTATGAAAATTATCATTTTGAAATGTATTATTTGGCCTGTTAAACCTTTGAAATGATAACTTCATACAAGAGTGCTCTCTAGTATTGCCTACTTATCTCTATAATTAAAGGAAATTAGTACTTAATTTTCAAACCATTTTTAAGATGGACTCATTCTCATTTTTAAGAGTTTCAAAATTATGTACCTAGTTATTGTTATCACCTATAATTGGTACTAAAGCTCATTGATCATTTGAATTAAATCCATTAGTGGGATGACTCAAGAATCCTCAATTTTGATTAGGAGTTGCATGACTTAATGGAAATTGATTTAAGTTTGGAATTTGGTTTAAGGCTAGGAGATTTTGGTTATTATTGGGGAACAAGTTCATCATAGGCATATGTGGGTTGACATTTGGGATTGAGTAAGCCATTTGCCTCTGGGGCTACATTTGATCATTAATGGTCATTGATTCAGAATAGGCTGGCTAAAGAGGCTATAACTAGGATATACTTCTTTAGGAATATAAAAGTCATAGGATCTACTGCACCTTTGTAGATTTCTAAAGCTAGGATATCATCAAGATTATAAGGCTCTATGGTTCTACTATACATATTTTAAAATATAGAATTGAAGGACCTAATAGGCTCACTGGTATCCCTTCTAATGGTAGTGAATTAATGGTAAATAACAAAAGGACTAACAATCTTACCGAATTGATTAATAAACACATTATTGAAATCATTCCAACTTCTAATGTAATTGTCAGGTAAGTTTAAAAACCATTCATAATATCTTTAAAAGTAAATGGAAATAGACTACATGTTACATCCTCATGCATAAAATTTAGTAACCTGAAGGCAACTTTAAAATATTTTATGTTTTCTTAAGTAGTTACTATATGCATTAGAATAAATGTAGGTAGATATTTCTCAGGATTTCTTGGGAGATCATGAACCACCCTTGACACATTAATTGAAGAATATCCTAACCACACCAAACCTAGATGAAGGTTAAAGTCATAAGTACTTGTAATGGACCTTTAAAATTAAATGGAAATAGACTACATGCTACATCTTCATGCATAACATTTAGTAACCTTAAGGCAACTTTAAAATATTTTATGTGTTCTTCAGTAGTTACTATACCCATTAGACTAAATGTAGGTAGATATTTCTCAGGATTTCTTGGGAGATCATGAACCACCCTTGACACATTAATTGAAGAATATCCTAACCACACAAAACCTAGATGAAGGTTAAAGTCATAGGTACCTTGAAGAGGTGAAGTTAGAAGATAGTTGGATCCCCTATGCCTACCTTTGTCATGTCTGGCTTTTCTATGAACCTCAAGCTAAAGTAAAGGATATCTAGCTAATGAGTGTGATCTTGTTCTAATAATAGGAAATTATAGCTTGAAATTCAATGATCTTGCCTGAAATATGATGTATCAAGTTAAATTTTATAAGGAACAAGAGTTAGACCTATACATTGAGATTATTTTGTAAAGGTTGCATAAAAAAAAACAAATGACACTAATATTTTACTAAATTGTTTCAAAGATACATTCAATTATGTAAATATGGTCTATCTTTATAAGTCTAAGCCTAAAGGAACTCAAATCTATGAAAGATATGTGAACCTTTGATCAAAATAGGTTACTCTAACCTCAGATACTATGGATTTTTTAAGTTTAAGCTAAATTTACTGAAAACAAGCATCAAATCTTGAGGAACTTCAATATTTGTATAAGGAAGCACAAATATGTGTCATAAATAGAAAAGAACAATGATATTTATAATTCTAAGCAAATAATTTACTCAAAAACATAAAGATATATTGATCTTAGATCAAAACACTAAGATTAACAAAGATTCAAAGAATTTGGTCCCTTCTTCTAGTGTTGGTGGGAGATTCTCATATTGATACTTCTAAATGAACCACATGTACTCTTAGTATTTAAATAACACTTCTCATTTTAGAATTTAAAAAATTCAGAGCATGAGTTGCAAGTTTTGGAAATCTAGTTGCCTGTGGTGAAATAACAATAGAGCAAGATAAATTGTTCCACAATATTTATATAATTTGGTGGTTGGGAGCCACCTTGGTCGATTCTTTGTGAATTTATGTTAATATTTAGTGAATTATGATCTAGACTTAAGCTACTGATTAATCTAAATGAGTATTTATAATGAATTTATAACTAAAGTGATCTGATGTGAAAAAATGAGCAAAGAGAAGGATAAGGCCAAAAATAAATGAGTGATTTCAAAATTTAGTCTCAAATATCATGGCAAAGCATCGATTATAATTGAGCATGCATTTAAACCAATATATAATGTAAAATAGCCTTTAGCTCAAATTCTACTATATATCAAGAAAACTTCAAAGGATAATGTAAAGAGTCACAAGTAAGAATCAAGTCTACTGTGTGGATTTACTATTATAATCAAATAAAATTTGCACATCTAAATACATAGTAAAAATAAAATGAAGAAAAACCTAAGATCTTCCAAATAATCTAACATACACACAAATTAGAAACCCTATGATTATAAAATGTAATTTAAAATTCAAAGACACTGTTCAAATTCAAGACATCAACTAACAATTGAGAGAAAAGCTATATGAGCAATTAACATATCAAGTATGGACAATCTTTACAAAATTCCTTGATTATATTAATGGATTCAAGTATACAAAATTTTCTCAAAATTTCTCCCTTTTATAAATGGTAATACATGCCTTTATAGGAAAGTCAGGCAATATATTGATCAGTTACAAAATATAGGTGTACAAACATAAGGACAACTATCCTTACAAGTTCTAAAATACACATGTTTTTCACATTTATATTGACCTAAAGGCAAATATGCTAACAAACTAACATATGCATTTACAATGGAATATTCTATTTCAAAAAATTTATAAAATCCTAAAAAATAGAATATTGTCTAATTTTCTAGTGGGCTCTCTGTTTCTAGTTACTGGAGGATACTTATGGCTTTAACATGTTTCTCATTAACTAGCTCTAGATCTATAGTAGGCTTCAAGATCTATTCCTCCTCTTGATCTACCAAGTCATAAAATTCTCTACCATTCTTGGCAATGGCTAATCTAATGCTCCTAGCTTCATTTATTCTCTCTCCTACATTGAATATCATGTCTAAGATTTTACTGTTATCATCCCTAGATTTGCCTTGGCTTTTTCCTTTGATTTCTTGAGTTACCAAAGTATCTCTATGCTTAAATTATTCACCACTTATGATTCCAAGGGAATTGGGTTGCACATGATTTATAAGCATGGTCTGAAGAAGCTATTCCATCCTTATAATTAGTTCTTTATCATATTGTAAAATCTTTTCCACATCATTGTGCCATACAATTAAAATTTGAACTTTATCAACCACAATTCCCAAAATTTCACTCAAGTGTCCCAAACTGATGGTTTTAAAGCCTAGGATCTATCTCCTTACTCAAATGTTGATAAGTTTGGATATTTTTTCCTCTAAGGCTTGCCATTAGGTGACCAAATTCTTGGCCAATGCACTCTACCCCTCTAATTCACTTTGCCTTAGTTTTTTTTTTTGAGTGCTTTAAACATGTCATAAAATGACTTATTAATCATTTTGGTCATGACCTCAAGAATTGATATAATTGCCTATGTTTGTAGGTTTTATTTATCCTTTTACAAATTTAGGATCCTTTATTTCATTCCTTGGACTCTAGCCTTTACTTGTGTTGTCTGGGCCTGAATTAAACTTTCTACATCCTCTTCATGAATGGAAGCTTCACCAAGCTATTAGCCTCCCATAGGGTTTAATCCTACAAAGTAATCCACCTTTTTAAAGGTGAATTCCTCTATTCTATCCATACATGTCTTGGTTTTAACCCTTTCTAAGCCATCTATTTCAAGGTTGAATTGAATGATAGTGATTGGCTTCTTGAATTTGGGAGGTTATAGGACTTCCACACATGAGATGCTAGATGCTCCCCATAGTATCCATATTCTTGGTTTTTGGTCCTTGAGTGACCACAATTCTCCTTTCTTCTTGATCATTTACCATGGCTCTAATATATGGTTTCATGTCATCATGTACTATGATGTCATCAACCCTTATCATGGCTCATGAGTGGGAGAGAGAAGGATTTTTTTGTAACTTTCCATAAATGAACTAGTCAGGAATGTGTAGCCCATGAATTGGGAATTCATCATTGAATAAATTGATCTCATATATAGGGTGATAGATGGTCAGTTTTGGCCTCTTCCTTGGTTGCATAGAAACTAATGCTAATTTTTCCTTCCTCTTTTCTTGGGATGCCACATGGACAAGTTATTTTCCTTTATCATCTCTAGGTTCTCCCTCTTAGACTTGGGATTCTTTAGGTTGCCCTCCTTCCCTATCTATATCATATGCATATACAAGATCTTTGAGAGCACCCTCAAGTGTCTCTTCTAGTTCTAAGGAAATCATGTCTTTGTATTGAATTGGGGAAGGTGAACTTTGGGGTAGTGTTGAAGATGAGGGGCCCTCCCCAGGTCTCTCTTTTAATCTCACTTTTCCCAATTTCTCCTTACCTTTACCTTGTTCATCTTGCTTTTGCTTAGGCTACCCCTAAGGTTGTGGCTATAATTTTTTTGCTTGGGTTTGCTCTTGATCTATCCCAAATAGACTAGGTAACAAGTGATACTATAAAGGGTGCATTTTCCAAGCCTCACTAGATGGCTTGTCAGCCTTTGTCAATCTATGCTCAAGTTTGATGTTATGGTCTTGGATCCTGGCCAATACTTCTTCATAATTCTTGGATTTGATATAGATGGTGTCATGAACACTAGTTGATGTACATACTTAGGCTTGGGGAGTTTCTTATCCTTTAAATACTCACCCACTATGTTCTTTATATCCCATACTTTGAGTTCTTCTAGCTAAAAGACAAATGAATCCTTATGTGTAGATATGGTTTCCACTTGTTTCTAATCCTTCAAAATGGTATTTATAATAGTCAATAGGAAGGGATAGAGTAGGCCATTTATCTTCTCTTTATAAGTCCCATTAATGCCATGGATGAGATGAGAGGAAATCTCCTACTCTACAAGCTTTCTTGGAACATACACTGGCAATCTGTAGGGCTGAGTCATGATCCTCTCAATCTTAATAACTATACAATCAGGGTAATACCATATATCCCCCATAATTTCAACATAATTATTGATGGAGCAGATGGACCCTGGGCATGGGGACACCTATGATGGCCTCCACTATGGTTCGGTAAATGCAATCATAGATAAACTGCATGTGGTCCTTATATTTAAAGATATGTAATTGGGAATAGTGATGTGAAATGGTGGTCTTGCCATCTGGAGACTAATTCATAATCTTAGGGAAGGTGATTAAGGTAAGAAGGGTGTCTCGTAGGTATGACATCATGTAAAATTTCTTGGATGTTTTCCTTTTAATGGCAATGAATTATTTGGCTAGGAAAACACTAATTAAATCCCCAATTAGAGGGGTGAGCTTTTCTTCTACCATGAAATGGACAAAGGAGACCTAGATTTTGTTCACATAAGTCATTGAGGGGGATCTAAAGGCTCAACTCATTAGGGTCATTATTACCCTAATACCCTCCCTAAAATATATTATTAGGATTTTATCCTCAAAATACTTAAAGATGTGGGGTCTTTGGTGTAGTAAGGGCCTAAGGACTGAGTCTAGGTCATGCTTGGAGGTCCACTCTTTGATCTTAGATAGGTCAAAATAGGGAAGAGGGAGCTTATAATATCTCTCAAAGGCTATAAGAGAAACATAGGCTATCCCTTTGGAATCTCCCTCCTTGATGATCCATTCATTATCTACTCTAAAATCAATAAAGATGGGGTAAAGGACATCTATACAGTGTAGTACCTTAGGTTTTGCCATGGCATGGTGAAGGTCATCTATCTGAATAACAACCAAGTCATAATGCCTCCTTCTTGTTGTGGTAATTCTCTATTTTTATTTGGAAATGGCTGGTAGTTACTCTATCGTGAAAAAGTGCTTGGACCAATTCCTTATACCTAAGATGTTAGGGCCAAAAAATCTAACTTGGTGTCTTTGAAGATTCTCCCTTCACTATCTATTGACAAGTAGAGTTCAATATCCTCCTTTATCTATTACCTACATATTGCCATGGTCTCTATTCTAACAAACTACTTACACTAGATTGTAAATGATCTTTGTGAAAGCTTTCTTATACTTAGAAACATAATTAATTTGTCCTTAGATCAAATTGTAACCAATTAAGTCCATTTGTGTCACTTTTATGTAGGGTCTAGGGTTTTATAGCTTTAATGCTAGAATATATTTAGGCCTCAACTTATACATGCCTTGGAATTGATTTGGACCTATGTCTTTATACCTTTACATTTTTGAGCCCAAAATATCTTTTATTTTATCCTTTTCTTCTTGCATGGTGCCTATGTGGCATTTGTTTGGGCCTTTTAAGACATTTTTCATAAATGTCATTTGAACACTAGCCATTGGTATTTAAAATACCTTCTTTTATTTTACTTCAAAGGATCTAAATCTTATATTAATGGAAGTCATAGATTTTAATCTAGGCCCTTACCTATGATTGGTTATTTCTATTACAAAATCCATGGCCATGACACTTGGTGCCTTTATGTGAACTCCCCGTGCTTCGTATCTTATGCTAGTTCTTTGTTGAATGAGCTTTGGCCATGTGGCTAGTTTATGGGACTTTGAAAAGTCATGAGTGCCTTCGTACCATTGGAACACCTTTCAATGATGAAGTGCAAGTCATTAGACCAACCTATCAATTTTGACTTGAATGAGCTTTCACCACATGTTAAACTCATGGGCTCTTGAGGCCTTGTTAAAAAGTCTTTAGGGACCTCATGTCATTGGATTAAAATATAGTGATAAACTTCAAACCATTGATGTTGTAGAGATGCCAAAAATTTAAGTTAGTATTTTATTAAAAGGGGACTTAGGCTTAAGTTCCTTAGGCTAATGTTCTTTACATGTTTATAAAACATGGAATAATCCTTAGGCTAAGAAATTTATGCCTAGGTTTTTGGAAGTTATGAAAAGGAGACCAGGACTACATGTTTCAAGCTAATGTTTACGTCATGTTGAAACAAACATAATGTATGCATTGACCCAAAATATTTATGTCATGAATTTAAAAAAATGTGCTCAAAGGGATTAATATGATAAATGGTCTAACTGATAGGATTTCATTGTATTTAGGAAACACATCAAAACCATTAGATAGAAATAACTTAGTCTAAATCCTATATAACAAAGAAATAAGACCTAATATAAGTCTATAATTTGAGGTTCATGTTATTTGAATGAAATTCCATAAGAACCTTAAAGTATAGATTTAGACTAAGTTTTATTTGGAATATATTTAAACCATAAGACCATTTCCATGTTTTATAGATTGAATATTTCTAGTGTTTGAGCATTTACATAAATTTGTAAAGTAATTTCCTAGCCTTCCAACAAGATTTTGGAGTGCATTTTGATCCTGAGTAGGATAATTCATTAGATTAAATTTCATGGTCACATGGGCATCAAATAAATTATTTAGAGTGTCAAATGATGGTCACATGAATGTTAATTTTTAAGATAATGAAGCTTTTAATTTGATGGGCTTAAAGCTGATGGTCACATGAACATCAAATACATCCTCATAGATGTTAAATGATGATCATGAAAACATTAATTTTAAGTGCATCAAATTATTATGACCTAGTGAGAGAATGACACTTGGCACATCTTTGGGGCCTCTCAGGATCTTGGACCTAATTTGCTTCATCGAATCAAAATCCATGATGAAGCGATAGTTTTTGCTTTGTCAGGTGGGACCTATTTGCTTTTAGTCTTCAAATATAAAGGTGTTGTGTGTCAATCCCTTGGGCCTTTAATTTCCTTTTGAACTTTCAACTGTGCCTTGATCTATCTAATCAAAATATATGATAAAGCAATAACTTTTGATAGTGATATGAGAGCTTGAACATGATTGGTTTAAGGCATTATGTATAGGATTATAGCAGGCTTCCCTCATGCCATTTGATTGAATGTTGTGATACAGTGAGAGTTATTTGATTATGCAAGATGTGAAGAAGTTACATTAGGACCGTGGTGACATAAAAAGACTTATGCCAAGGTGTTAATGCTAAGGTACTAATTGTATAAATAAATATATCGAGGTCTTAGGATTAACATCTTAGGCTAAGGTATATAAATCAAAGGACCACTAACATAAAATTGGATGCGAGGAACTATAATTTTAGCTAAGGTGTTAGGACTAAGGTATCTCTTATATTAATAAACTCAAATGGGGCCTTAGTGTTAAAACCTTAGGGTAAGTTAGGAAATATTAGAAGGACCCTACAAATTGAATTTTAGTCATAGCTAGGAATTTTAAAAGGGGGAAAAAAATAAGAGTGACCCAACATTATAGACTAAGTTCTAGTCATGTTAAAAGACATGGATAATCTTAAAATGTGGATTTTATACTTAGGTCCAAAATAAATTTTATAAGGGTTACCACCAATTTAACTATCACCAATATTTAAATTTAAATTGAGGACTTTGCTAGGGTTTCAAAATATGAAATTCTTTGGGACAAATGCCATGGAACCTATAACTAAAAGCCATAAAGAACATCTATTAGTATTTTTAGGCCAAAACTAAAGCAAAACATGATAAGTAAGCCTACTTTTGATAAAGTGGATGATCCTCAAATTCTTAAAATGACCTTAACATGTTAAATTTCCATGCTCAGTCTCAAGTTTTCTCAAGGGTCCCAATTTTCAAAAATGGGGGTATGTTGGTCCAATAGGAGTGTAGATAAAAAAAGGTATAAATCCCAAACCAACTAAAGTGACTTCAAAATTAGTGATTGAATATTCAAGGTAAATGTTTGTAGAGGTGTTAACTCCTCTACAAGGAATGAGAAAAAAAGAAGTTAATGAGAAATATTTAACATTCACAAAGGTATCTATAAGGGAGGTTACCATTGAAGGTTTGAAACAAGATATCCAAACTTTGATAAATACTCTCTTTAAATAGCTTGATGAAGAGAAGGCTGATAAGGCCAAGTTGAAGGAATAAAATGCACAACTATGTGAAATAATAGCTTGGGATGCTAGATCTATTCCACATCAAGCTATTATTTCAAGAGAATCATTTGAGCAACAAGTGATCACTAACGTAGAGGAAATTGGGGATAAAGCAAATACAGTTGATGACTGGATTGAAAAAATGCATCAAAGTATTCAAAAGCTCTTCCCTAAAGTTCCAGGAATTCATATTGACATTGTAAATAAATTAGCTGAGATGAAGACAATAATAAAGGAAACTGAGAGTGAAAATTGAATTACTGGTTTACAACTAGAATGTCTACAAACAGTAAGTAATTTGAATGAGAAGGTTTTGATTGAAGAAAATATTGCTCTAGAAGGATCTGTAAAGAAAATAAAATAAGAGGAGTATCTCTTGTCTTTTTGTATGCATATTTTGGAAGCAATATGTGAAAAAATAAAGACTTTGAAGGAGGAAGCTGATGATGAAAAAATAAATCTAAAATATTGCCTTTTTGGTCTTACTTGTGATTGGTCTGATAATGTTTCAAGAACATCTGAGTAATTGTATGAATAGTTCAATCTATTAATGGAAAAAGGTACAACCCATTTTACTGCTAAATCTATTAAGGAGTTAATCAAACTTCAACATTAGATAAAGAGACTAGATCCCAAAATTTAACATATGAAATCTAATAGTAGAAGAATTGAAAAGGAAATGCTGAGATTTGAAATAGAAAGACAATCAATTGCCAAATTAGATGATACAACAATATAGTTGATGATGTATCAGCACATTAAGTATAGAGAGAGTAATAGATCTGAAGTTCAAGATTTATATTAGATATTAGCCTTAAAGTCCCATGTTTCTTTCTTTCTTCTTCAATATTCTTCTTTTCTTTTCTTTAAATGTACTTTAAGTAATCTTATTTCAAGTAATTACTTTGTAAAATGATGTCATGGGATGATTTATTTTTAAAAGTAAAATTACTTTGTAAAATTAAAATATTTAAGTAATTTGGCCAAAATGACATTACTTAAAGTCATTTTGCAAAAGAAAATTACTAGAACTACTTCTACATAGCATGAAAGGAGTTGGTGTTTGATCTAAACAAGAAGTCTAGGCATCACCACTTGTCTTCAACTATTGCATGCCACAAAGGAGAAGTTAAAGAAAGATGCCATTCAATCATTTCCAATTTTAGCACAACACATGGCTATTGAAGAGCTTATTTCCTATTTGAATTTTGGATCTGAAATTTTATAAAAAGAAGTACAATCTTGTGTGCCTAGGAATGATAATTTTTGGCAAGCAAACAATTGTAACCATTGTAAGGGAAAGTTTAAGCAATCTAAAACTTTGGTTTAGATAGCTGGATAATGTTTTTTGAATTTTGATGAAAGTGAATAAGAAGTTAATTTTTTTTGGATAACTTTTTGTCTGAGGGAATCATTCTGTGCGTTCTATGAAGATAAAATGGTAAACTTTGTGCTATCTATTTATCTAAATTGAATTCATTACTTTCTTGATCGTTTGCTGAAAAGGTTATCACAATTATATGTTTATCTATTTTCATGTATTTAGTAAACTCTACAAAATTATTTATTATGAAGTGCATCTCTCTTATTTCTTTCCTTTCTCAAGAATTCTAGTCTTTTCTTTATTCTCCAATCTAGCTGAAACTTCATTCACATCTCCAAAACTAGTTGCTTACTTGTTATAATATCCCTTTGTTATGGCTCATGAATGAAGTGATTAAAGTAATACCCCCAATTAGAATAAATTGCATATAAGTTGTATACTCTATGAATAAATGTAAGCTATAAGTAATTAGAAATAGATAGACATCAATGCACAAGAGATTCATTGTTAAATGAAGGGGATTTAATCCCATGAATTCTTAGATAATTTTGAATATTAACAAAAAAATCTAGCAAAAACACCTAATCTTGGTCATTTTCCTCTATGGAAAAATCTTTCTTCAACTTCTTAAGTACTTGACCTTCAACTTGGCAAATCTCTTCAAGATCTTGAAAGAGCTCCATTTATTGCTACCAATTATCTAATAGTGGTTCAAAATTAGGTTGAGGTATTGAGTCATCTTCAAGAACAACTTCCACCTTGGTTTCAAAAAATTATTCTAGGACTACAAATTTGTTAGGAATGACTTGAAATTGCTCTCCATCCCTAATAGGACACTCAAACTCATGCTTGAGATGGTCAACCACAACTTCATGATCAAATATGAAGTCTTCTTCAAATACCTCTCTTTTTAAGTCTTGGCTACATTCCTCATAGACAACTACAAAAGAATCTTCGATATGTTTATCTTCATTTAAGAAGGTTTAATTATTATTGTGTTCACCAAGGTGAGTCCCTATGGTGATTTATTCCTCATATTCACTCATGACATCTTATTGATTAGCTATGACTTAAGATATTTCCTCTTCACTTATTTCCCTCAAGATGGGTTCTTTTTCAACAAAGGGTAAGGTGGAAGGTTTATGAATAGGTTCATGGTTTTGAGGTGATGGATGAGATATGATGCGGGGATAATGAGTTAGAGATGGAGTATGAGGTATGATGGATGGTTAATGGACAGTTCTAGGAATAGAGGAAAACTTCTTACAACTTGAAACCTGGAGAATGGTTAACTCTTGAAGAAACTCCTACTTCAAAAGCAAATTGAGTTAGTAAATGAAAGGAACATCTTCTTGATTATCTATAGCTTGATCTCTTTCCTAATCATTTGATTCTTGAAAAATGGGATATTTCTCAAGAAGGGGTGCGACGTAAGGTTGATCTATAGGTTCATGGGTGTGAAATTTATTGGGATGATTAGAAGGAAGAACACCTACATAAGTATAATTTTCACCTTTCCAATAGCCTTCTTGAGGCTCTTCAACAATAATATACTAATTTTTAGGTTCTTTTTTTTCCCACAACCTTAGCCTATCTATTGATCGTTGAAGGCACTTATTTGACAAGTCAATTGCTCTTTGATCTCCCATTAGGTTCCTTCTAGCCCTTTACATATTTATAACCTCTTCATATAACTTTGGGTAACACCTCTTAACCATCCCATGAGATGATTAGGGAGCACATCATACTCATCATCCCATGTTATCATAGTATCTTCAATAACTAATAAATATGCTATGGATGCCAACAAGGACTTGATATAAGATGGAAATAATGGAGGGGGAGCGTAATGATGGGGATTAAGACCAAATTCAACTTATTTTATTTTAGCTTATAATAATTCACACTTTGTCTTATAGTATATTTATGTGAAATCAATGGGATTATTAGATTCCTCATGATAAGACTCATGAGGGTCCTCTTGAGTTTGATAGGCATCATGATATGGTTGGTAAGGGTCATACTAGAATCGATAGGAATACATTTCTTGATAGGCATATTGATAACCTTCCTCATAGGGTTGTCTAAAAACATGATGTCTATATGGAGAGGGAAATGGAGGAATATAGGACTACCATGGTTCATAAGATTGATGGGAATTTTCATAGGATTGCTGAGGAGTATAACATGGGTTATAATAAGGTTGATAAGGAGGTTCATAATAGGGATATTCACTGTACCTATTCATATCAACCTCATATGTTAAATGAGATGAAAAAATGGATCAAAATCTTCAATGAAACATACTTGGGCAACTTACAACTATAATCTTTGATTCAGAGTCACCAGATGATGTTGCTTGAATGCTATAACTATTGTAAATTAATCAACAAACATCAAATTTTGACCAATCTTCTTTGAACTGTGTCCCATCGAACATGCCAAAAACTATTGTATAATCAATTTTCACCCTTGGAAAGGGTTTTTTAGGCTCTCTCCAATTGAGATACACTATGGGAACAACCCTAGGCTATGGGTAACTTATGGTGGGGTTGAACCTCTAGAGAAGGTTGGCTTCTTTATGATGAATCACCTAAACTAATGCTACTTCTAGGAAAAGGGTTAGAAATGGGGAAATAGGGATCCTAATAAATCTAACAAAGTGATGCACCACATTTAAATGAGGATCTCATATGCTTAAATCCATACTAGATCTACATAAGATAATACCAACACACATTATCTCATAAAACTAGCTAATTGCATATGTATTTCATAAACTAGGTTCAGGAAGCAATGAATGAAGGCAAAGAGGAGTTCTAATACTCGCTAAGATCTTGCATCAATGATAGAAAGAAAACTAACTTATAACTTTAACTAACTTTAAGACACCTAGAAATGAGTAAGAAATAAGGACAATGGGCATTTAAGATTCTCCTTCACAATGCCATCATGCACAAGATTTTCTACACATAATTTAAAGGGGAGAGATCGGTAAAAAAATTCCTTTATAGCATCAAGAGACAGTCATTACAAATTTTGATAGGGTCTAGCCTTATTAAATAAGAATCTCTACTCTTCCAGAATTGAGAGAGTTTTTCTTATCAAAAGTGAGAGAGAGTTTTACAAATGGAGAAGAATAAGAGACATATGAGAAAGGGGAGAGAGAGGGGGAACACACCATTTAAGATCATTAATTGAGTTTCCATCCTTCTTGATTTATGTACCATCTTTGATCCAGTTAGGACTAAAAGGCTTTGAGAAGAAATAAATTCTCCATTGTACTCTCTAATCCTTGAATCCTTTTGATTTGATCTTCTATTCCATCTCCACTTGCTTTCATTATGAGGACAAAGTCCTCATATCTATAGACTTGATATAGCCATTCCTAAGTCTGCTTAAGTGGCTATAAGTACATATTTGTTGAAGCTATAGCTTTGTCAAAGGATAAGACACTCCCACACATCTACCCCTACTCTAAACTTTAGTATAGGTCTATTTTATAATGAAAACCAATCCATTTATTAGTTTTCCTATATTTAATATCGATAAAGAGATTATAGAATGCATAACATCATTCTTGAATTATATTAGGACTAAATAGACCTATTCTACCTTTGAACCTTGTGGGAATCGAGAATCCACTAAACATGAGGGTTTCCCTTCATGAAACAACATTGAAACCATAATAAAATTGAGTTTACATGCATTATATCCTCCAACAAAGGTCTCAATTAAGCTTTAATGGCATCCTTTGAAATATTTTCCCTAGTTCAATGACCTTAGGTCACATTTGTTTTCTATTGAAGTCTTCTAGCTTCAATTTTTAATGTCCACTATGGATCTTGTATTAGGCTTTATATATTATGACATTTATTACCTCTACATTCTTTCATGGAATCTTGCTTTCAATTCTAATATTTAACATGATTACACCATGTGGCATTCTTGTATTCATCCTTAGGATCATTGACTCTTGACTTTATGTGCACCATCGATCTACTTTTACATGAATTGCACGTACTCCATCTAAGCATCCAACTCATCACCATGAATTGGTTGTCATAGTCAACCTACACCTCAATCAAACAATAAACATTCAACCTAATCTACCATAGTCACTCCACCAATACACTTACATACATTCATTACTTCCCACACTTACCCACATGACAAAACTTTATTTGACTACCCTTAGGCTCATTTTAGCCTTTGATAAGTATTCCATCCTACCATTTTCACTTTCACACTCTACCCATCCTAAGACTTGGACCCTTTATACCTTACCCTAGCCACTTGCTTAGCTAATAAAATCATACACACACACCTCCTACACACTTTTTTAACCCATACAGCTTAATAAATCCTCACACAATCATTCCAAACCATTAAAAAAGGTTAACACATTAAAAACAATTTACCTCCTTTCATTAACCGTCAAACTGATGTTGGTCATATGTCGACTAACACTAATTCCTTATCAATTGACACCAGTTATCTATCAACCAACATTGGTTGACATCCACTGACATTAGTCACTGTATTATTAGGTCTAAACCATGTAACCTTTAATTCCCCCCCCCCCCAAAAAAAAAAAATCTATTAATTGATTTTAGCACTTTTTACCTACCCAAACACACCATCTCATTACCCTTCCCTCTACCCTATATACCAAATCTATCCCAAAACATTTAAATACCATAGTAATTTCAAAAAAAAACCACAAAAATCCCTACCTTGTCTTGAATCCATCTTCATGGTAGCACCCTCCTTCCAGTTGGTGCTTACCTGATCACCACTTACCTTACAACTACCAGTTGTCCTCCACTTGGATATATGATTGCTCCTCTCTATTCACATTGGTTCACATAAATTTCCCCTATCTCCCTATCCAAACCACTCACAATCCCATAATAGGCACACTCTTCCCTCACCCAATTTTGCTTTGACTAATTACCTCTCTCACTCAAAGGTCATCTAGAAAAAATTCTTGGAAATAGTCACTCTCACACAAATAAACAAGAAAAACATAATCAGATTGAATTTTTGGTCACCATCCTCCTTTTTTTAAGGTTTATCTAAAGTTAGATAAAGACTAGTATCGATCACCTTTGGATAGGTCGACTGATGTCAGTTATTCCCACCTTGAGATAAATAATATTGGTTGACTAAATTAAGGTTTTTTTCCCAATTCCTACCCCCAAAATTGGATCCATTTAAAATAAAATGGATCCCTTTACCATTAGCACCATAATTGTTTTTTGAATCCCTCATCCACAACCAATTAGAGAGCACATTTTTTCTCCTCTACTTCCCACAACCAATTTACCTCATAATTAGTCACTCTTACCAACCGTTCACCATTTTTACACCAATATTGCATTGGTCACTTTGACCACATAGACTAGTTTTCCATTCTTAATGACCTTACACACATGCATTACTTTTGTGTACAACCCTTTAGGTGCATCAAATCATAACCACTCATAGTCCAAACACCATCACCCAATTTGTCTTCTCAGTATCACATCCTCCTTTTGGATCCCTGAGAACACATATGCCTTCACTAGGAGACTTGAGTTTATAGGTATAACCCATGTCATCTAAGCCTCATGATGTGTCCTAGTTACTCTATCACTTATCCTTCTCAGTGCCCAATATTTACAAATTCATTCAACCATGGCAGCTATGATCTCTTACTTCATTACATTTTATGTGCCCTTTCACACTTATAAGCCTCACCACCCAACCAACATGGTCAACAACTTCGCCACTTTTCAAACCTAAACCCAAATTCATTTTCACCTCATCACTTATTGTTTTGAGGGGAAACACCTCCTCCCACACTTGGGGCATCCAACCTTCCACTAAATTATTAGTTTTTATTCTATAGTTTGTTGATGAAAACTACATAAAATATATACACTAGAAAAATACACCAATGGTTCTAGATGTCAAAACATAATTTTTCGACCCCCTTGCCCCCCATTGGGTTAGAATATTTCTTAACCCCCTTAAAACACCCATTTACCCCTCACACACATTTATAAGAATTAATTAATTAAGCTAATAAAATTCTATTTACATTTCACCCTAACCAAAACCATGGCTAACTTAGTGACACCTTGATTTAAGACCATTTCTTACCCTAGCATTTAAAGTCCTAAACTCTTAGACTATTTCCTCCCACATGACCATGATTCTTTAAATAAGTTCAAAACATTTCTAATGGTCTTAACTACCAAAATTTAATGCAAAATATTATTTTTGGTAAGTTAGACCATTTCCATCTTGACTAATGTTGATCATCCCTTGATCAATGCTGGTTGACTAGGACCGACATTGGTTACTTAAAGATGCTTCATGACCCTTGCTAGGAGGTTGAATCATTTGAGAAAGAACCAAACTCTTGTGCAAATTAGAGATTTTTAGTGAATTAGATAACTAGTCCAGAGATCAAGAAGTGCTTCATCACCTCAAGATTGAGGATTTAAACATCATTACTCTACCAATTTTATTCTAGGATTCCAATCAACTCACACTCAACTTCAAGTCATCTTCAGGGCAACAAATCCACAACATATAAGTATTATATGCTTTTCATAAGTTTAGTATTTGGTTTTTTTAGTTTATTTCTTTCACCCCCTTTGAATCTTCCCTCCACACTCTTTTGTGTTGGATATTTGCAACTCCAACATTCCTCTTCCCACCAAATCCCCATTGACAAGTCCTAGAATTTGAAGTGTTAAACCTTTATATTTAATATCCTTGAGTCTTCATTATACCTTTATGACCATAAATTAACCTCCAAATATCCCACATAATCCCTTTACAACTAGTCTAAAACCCATTTTTTCTAAATCCAAAATTGTGACAAACACACAATGATTGACATTGATCATCCTTAATAAACATCACTTACCCTTAACCAACATTGATCTCTATGTAATCCTATTTTCCCAAAACAATGAGTTAAAATAACCTATTAGCCCCAACCTAAAAACTTATTTTTTGATCCATAACACAACATAGAGAAACAATTATCTGAATCATATTTTAGCACTTTAGCATTTCTTTTAAATAAGTTAATGTAATTTTGTTAAAGCAAATATTTTTATTGAAAAGCATTTTATTACATTGTGTTAAATTAGTTTTTATTTATTTATGTAAGATTTAATATGAGCATTTTTAAGAACTTGATTTGTTAAAATGAGTAGATTGATAGCCTTATAGGGAAATCTTGTACTTATTGGATCTAGCACATGTAGGCAATCCACCTTCCAATCTTACTAATCAATACCATTTCTAGTCTTATTCTTATTATAGGTCATTCCTCCCAAGCCAAAGAGGAGTACTTCACATTATCCAGATCACAGAGTGTGCAACCACATCTAGGTTCATCTACACCTTCTCCCTTTCTTTAAGTTTTACTTGTTTTCAAAAGTAAAAATAAAATAATACAAAAACATAGTGAAACAAATGTGTCCAAAGAAATTAGAAAAAAATCACCACACTTGTTTTAAAAGTCATCCTTTCAATGGTACAAAAATAAGTCAATTTTGACATATATATGAAAAACTATTATGATTGAAGATCATAATGTTGATATTTATTGATCTTATCCTTAAAAAAAATTTAATAAATAAAAAATTTATCAAAAATTTATAAAATAATAATTTTATGCTACATCCATGTCTCTAGGACATGTTTCCAAGAAATCTTTAAAAAAATACATTTTGAAAAAGTTACAAGGATGAAAAATCAACCACTCAATACAAAATATATATATATATATATATATATATATATATATATATATATATATATATATATATATATATATATATGAAACATACACTATCAAAAGAGTCACTATCAAATGTCATGAGGTCATCCTCTGGTGCTTTAAATCTGAGACCATGATTCTAATTAACAACTCCAATTGATAAGGGTTATAAAATTCCTTATGCCTATGGGCCAAGGCCTTTCCCTGTATAGTCAAGATTATCCATTATCATATTTGGGATAGGATACTTTGGATTCTAAAAACAATCAACAATGCCTTCAAAACATAACCAATCTCCCTTGGTAAAAGCCTCTTGATCTTTCTTTGGTGCGATTACAGGTACAAAAACCATAGGAGGTTTTGGTTGTTTCTTCTTTGGTTGCCAAATTTGATCAAGTCTATTAGGATTCTAGGAAGTTTTAGGCTTACCAAATTTTTTAGGGGATTTTGATAACTTTAAAATATGGAGGACATCCTTTAGATGGTACATGAAAATGCCTACATCTTTAATAATAACTTGCTTGGCTAGAGCTATAGGAAATGGATCAATCAAAGTGGAGGCTAGATTACCAGGGTCGATATAATTAGATGGAGATGGATGAGAAATGATGGATTTGTTCTTCTTTGTAATGAATTCAAAACCTAGATAATAGTTATAATTACAAAACTTTACTTCAAGATGTTTTCAATATTGATATGGTTGTTGATCAGTGGGAATAGTAACCTCGATCCCATCATGGGGAAACTTAAGGCATTGGTGAAGAGTAGATGGAACTACTTGTACTTCATGGATCTAAGGACAACCAAGAAGTATGTTATAAGGAAGCTCAATATCCATAATATGGAATAATATGTGATGATAAATAGACCCAACCATGACTAGCAACCAATTATACCAGATGACTCCCTCTCAATGTTGTTATAAGCCTTGATTGTAATAGTTTCTAGTTGAATGTATTTATCCATGTATCCAAATAATTATACCAATTTAAGATATATGATTTTTATCCCTAAAACATTATCTATAAAACACTGCTTGATCTGGTGATCTATAATGATTATCTCAATGTATAGTTGGTTATTGTGGTTAGGGTTGAGGGTGGACATGTCTTTTTGATCAAATATGATTTACCAAAATGAAAACAAGTATCCAACTAGGTTCTAGAACTGATCAAGGTTATATCATTAAGCATAATAGACTCTTTGAAAAGTTTGTTAAATATGGTTTTATAGACATTAGATATAAGTAAGATTTCTAATATGGAAATTTGTACAGGGGTTTTATCTAATTGATCCGCTAGACTATAAGACCTTTGAATTATGGATTGAACTATTTTAGTCTTTATTGGTACAATATTTAGCTTTGTAACTATTGGCACAATGTTCTCATTGGGTTTTATGGAAGAAGTGGGTGAAGGGCCTTAGATGGTAACTCACAGGCATATAGTTATGACTGCACAACCTAGAGGTAGCAAAGAGCTATTATAATTAGAAGAGGAAGGCAAAGGGCCTTGGATGATGACTCATGGGTGACTAACTATATTACTACAACTTTGGGTCAATGAGGAGCCTTTATAATTAGAAAAAATGTGTTGTTGTTTAGAATTAGTAACCTATGTAAACAGAGTCACAACATGATTATGTGAACCCAATAGGGTATTACTAAGGGGAGAGGGTGTTGACCCTATAATGATGGGTCCCATGTTGAAATGAACATGAGATTGGCCATGTGGTTTCATAGTAATAATGGCAATGTGGGTAGCATAAATGCATCCGACAATATTATTATAGTCCTAAGGTTTGTTGTTATAAGCCACATTGTTAGTATGGGCATTATGATCTCAACTATGCTCATTATGATTCTAACCTTGTTGTTGATTCTTATTCTACCTCTATCTTTGATTGTGATCATTTTTATTATTTCTTGGTGGTGGTGGATCATGTCAAGGAAAGGGGTCTTTGTAGATTCCCATATCCTAATTTGTCACCTGATTAGGGGCCAACTTAATTTCCAATTCACCACTTTCAATAAAGTCCTCAATAATATGTCATAATTGAATACAATGATATACACCATGACCGACAACATGATGAAAGTTACACCATTCATTCTCTTTGTACCAATATGGTTTTGGTTGATATTGAGGAAATGGCCTTGATATTGGCCATACAATTAAACTAGCTACAACAAGCTTTTGTAACACTATTTCAACTAATTCTCCTAACTTGCTAAAGACTCTAAAATTGTTATGAAATGTCCTTCATGGAGGTTGTCTCTGCAAAGTAGGCAGTGGTTTTGTAGGAGTTAATTGTACATTTAGAAGAGGCATAACATGTATCCTTTGTACATGTCTTGTTTCAGTCACCTGATTTCCAACCATGTTCTTATTTTTTCTAAAGCCTTTAGGCTTATCTTGCATCACTATTTTAACTAGTGATTTAGTCTGATTAAATGCTTGACCTTATGCCAAAATATTAACAAGGCCCTTAGCAATAAGAGATTTCTCAATATGCACTCCTTTATCAATAATTTCTTCAAATGAGTTAGCAAAAGCTAACCATATATTATGCACTACTTTAGGATGCAATCTATATACAAAGATATTAGCCAACTATTTGTTTGGCAAGTTATGTTGAAAGCACCCTACCAATGCTCTCCACCTTTGAAAATATGCAGTGAAACTTTCACCATCACGCTTCTTGGATTTTCATAAGTCAATAATAGTTAATTCATGTTCTATGTTATATGAGAAATGGTTAATGAACTTTTTTGATAAGTCATTCCAATATGCAATTGATCCCTTGGGTAGTTTAAGTAGCCAATCGAGAGCTTGTCTTGCTAAACTTCATGGAAATAGTCATAGTAAGTTCTTGCTACTATAAGATACCTCTTGACATAAGATAAAGAATGCATATATGTGCTCACATGGATCTCCTTTTATCTTTTACTTGTCAAATTTTGGTGCCTCAAAATAAGGTGGAAAAGGTTTTTGGAGAATAGATAAATCAAATGGATATGGACATATCTCATCAAATTTGTACTTTTTGACTCTATTATTCATCTCCAATCTTTGAATAATTTCCTTCATAGAATTCCATTCTTGCCTATTTGGTGCATTGTGGATTGAATAAGATGTTGTTGGGGTGGAATGTGCCCCTGGTTTTGTTGCTATTAGGGTTAAATGTGCCCCTAGTTTTTTTGTTGTTGGAGTGGAATGTGCCCCTAGTTTTGTTGCTGTTGGGGTAGAATGTGCCCCTAGTTTTGTGTGGATCTATAGGGAGTGTATACCTTTTGATCAATGACTTGGTTCTAAATTTATCTTTGAGTTGAGAACATAGGCTATTTATTCTTGGATTGTAAAACATTCCCTAAATTTGGTTGTTTTGTACTTTGTTGATTTTGGAAATTTCTATGTTTATTTACCAATTTTTGAGTTGGTTGAAAAGAACTAGCCAAATTGTCTTGAGGGATTTCCTCAATTTGAACTGATTTTTTGGGTTTTTGAGTTTGTAAACTATCAAGAGCTTTTTGATGATTGAATAATGTATGTTCCATGTAAAATGGAACACTTTTTAAGGTCTGTTGTTACTTTAACAACTCATTTAGATTACCTTGATCCACTATGGTAATGTCCTCATCCAATATTTGTTGCATACTTTCAACCACATTTCCTTGTTCTTTAAAAGTATCATTATGAATTTAAGTGGCAACTATGGAGTTAATTAAGTTTGTGACAAGCTAATCTGCATATCATTGACTTATTATCTTGATCTTAGCTAAAAGATCTAGATTTGTTGGTTTTGACTCTGTTTGTATTTATTTTCCTTTGTTAGAGGAAGAAGGTATGTCTATTCATGTAAAATATTTCTCTTGTTGTCATTGTTCTCCTTCTCTAACTCCTCTAACTAAGTTATGCAATTATCTTGTAGGAAAGTTAGAAGGTAGTCTAGCACCTGATTCTATCAATCTAAGAAGGGCTTCATCTTGATCTTCTTGGGGTTGATATTCATTGTAATCATTATCAGATCTTATTATTATGGGGATGTCATCAAAAATAATGGAGTTATCTTGACCATCATAAAATTGCTCATCTTTATAACTAAGGCCATAAGATGCCCCACTATGAGTGAACCTTTGAGTCATGTCTAAAAGAGCTATTTTGTGTGTTTGACTAACTTTGGACCAATGCTTGACAACCAAACAAAGTATGATTTGGCTCTCTTTTAAACAAATAACCAAGGTACCAATGAGACTATAAGGGAGGGTGGTTTGGAACCATGCAAAATTAGAATATTTAGTTCATGAGTTTAATCAACCTTTGGTAAAGCTAAAATGATATAGATTGGAAGAGGGTAAGGTAACTCAAAGACCCAAGGTGAAAACTAGTACACCAAAGCTTAGATCTTTGTGATATGCCTGTACTATAAAATCTAGTTTCAACTTTGAGAAGTTGACCCTAGAAGTTTAGAGGAAATCTCTCTGGATTACAAAGAAGACAAAATGGATCAAGCAACTCAAGATGTAAAAACATATGTGAACCACTAAGTATAAAGCTAGGACCAAATATGTAGCACAACATCACCACATGGTTCTAGTAGGATAAAATATGTTCTAGGACTCAAAGAGTGAGCCATACACAAGATGACTTGAGTCCACCAAGATGATAAGGGTGTGATTTTGAGTCTAATAAATGACCTTCAATCCCAAATGAAAAATTGAACCCATGTTAGAACAAGCTTAGTGCACAAATGGTGAACCCACTTTGACACACCAACCCTTAAAACATAGAAAAGTTCAATTTTGAATGTGGATTATAAATGAAAGATTTAAACAAATTGGGTAAAAGATATAGACTCAATTGGGTATCATGACTATGCCAAAGTGGATGACATGACACAAAGCTTTTGATAATAATTTGAGCAAGGAAAAGAGGAATTTTCTAATTGGATAGTGTAATGCCTCCCTTGCTCAAGAAAATTGAGGAAAATGTGTTTTAGTTAAATTCATTGAATTAACTAGCAGTTTTAGACACAAATCAAGACCAAGTAAGCTAATGACAAAAAACAAACATCTTAAGTTTAAACTAACAAGGTATGGCAAAGTAGGGTCTATTAAACTAGCAAGTTTTCAATCATTCTAGGGGAATCAATTAAATAATGACTTTCATGTCAAATGATGCAAAATACAGTCACAAAAATTGGGTGATCACATCATTAGCGAGTTGTAAAAAGGTCTAGTCCTTTTTACAACCACTACATCCTAATTTTTTCTTAGTGTAGTGGGATGTCCAAATGCAGATACGTCTCATGTGTAACTCCA